>NW_004624837.1:470528-491327 GCF_000247695.1 Heterocephalus glaber | reverse complement strand
TATATGAAAATGGTAGAGGATGACAGAAACATCAAAGGATCTTCCACTTGGGTACTGAAAGTAATCCAGAAACAAACTTATTGACTAAGAGAAAACTGGGACAGCTAAAAAAAAAAAACCTTCCTTATTTGGAATCAACATTTTCAAACTTAATGGTCTGTTTTTTTACTTTTATTTTATTTCTTCTACACTGGCTAAATCAGCTCTAAATTGCTAATGAGCCCTTCTTCTCCTTTTATCCAGGTCCCAGTGAATTTCAAAGTGATTTAAAGTCCTGAGATGGAACAAACATTTTATAAGATGTCCTGAGACATTTAAGAAGCTAAACTGGTTGCTTTATTGTTTTTGTTTTTGTTTTTTTCATATTTTAAATTTGATTAAGTTATACTATGTTTTCAGACCCAGCGATTTCTTCTCATTTTAATACTTTTAGCATGGATTTAATTTTATGCAGTTTTCTTTCTTATTTATTTATTTACTCATAGTATTGGGGCTTGAATCCCATGGCACTCTTTACAACTGAGCTACATTCCCAGAACACTTTTTTTTTTTAGGAGACAGGGTCTCACTAAGTTGCCTTAGCAGGATTCAAACTTGCAAGCCTCCTGCCTCAGCTTCCCTTAATGTTGGGTAAAATTAAAATACCACAGTGCCTGGCTCCTTTTTCATTTTATAGTCAAATGTTAACTTGAACACCATGCGGTGGATGAATTGCAAAATCCGACGGGTGAAAATTGTATCAAATAAATCACATGGACTGTTTGAGGAAACAAATCTGTCTTCAACATAAAAAAATTTAGTTATTAAATGACTAGAATTCTATCACAACACCTCAATTAAAACAAGTATGTTTATCTATTTGTGTATATTTATTTACACACTGCACATAATTTACTGACCACCAACTACATACAAAACATGATGGTAGAACAAGATGTAATAAAACATGATCTTTATCCATAGTGAGAATATATTCCCCTATCAAAAGGTTTCTTTGTAATTAGCAAATTGTAACGGAATGTCTTCAACTTCCTTTTAAAAACTATATTAACTTTTATAATAACTGAAATTAAGAGAATACATTTTCAGAATTCTGATGTTGCAGAAATCTAGTAATATACATCTCTGTTCCCAAGGATGAAAATGATTGTGAAATTCTCTTACTCCAGTAAAATGCTATGATTCAATGAGTACTGAATCTTCTAATAAAGATGAGTAAGAAAAAGGATACTGTACACTTCTATGAAGTTGTATAAAAAAGCAGTATTATTTGGAGATACCAGGAAAATGCAGTATTTGTTGCTACCTGGAACATTTATGAATACTGATGCATTTAACTTTGCTTTGAGGAAGCACCTTCCATAGTAAGCAGATTTAAAACTGTTGAGTACTGGCTGGGCATGGTGGCACATGCCCATAGTCCCAGTATTTGGGAGACTGACGCAGGAGGATTCCCAACAATTCAAGGCCAGACTGGGCTACATAGTAAGTCCAAGGCCAGACTGAACTCCATAGTGAGAACCTGTCTCAAAACAATCAAACAAACAAAAAAAACCCTATTGACTATCTTTCACATTATAAATTTAATGGTTCAATACTCGATAAATTGCTATTATTCAAATTCTCTAGGCCAATTATCAAACACATTTATGGAAAAGAATTGAATTCTCCTAGGTCAAAAATCAATTCCATAATATGGAAGCTATATCCCAATTTTTAAAAATTATTTTATTTCATTTAAAATACATGGGTTTTTTTTTGTCCTGAGTGTGATCCCCATTGCTGCAAAAGTAAACACATGAATTAAACACAAAGTTAAACACAGGCTTAGAATTAAACACAAAATTTCTTTATGCTATAACCTATGTCTAAGCATCAAGGTACAATCTGTAAGCATTACAAATCAGATATTCTCAGTGCAAAGGAAATGTATTACTATAGATAGTTATCTATAAGACAGTGAATACCTTAGGTAACCCAGTTGTTCCAGACGTGTAAAGAATATACAGAGGATGCTCTGAGAGCACAGGAACACAGTCATGTGACTGGGCTTTTGCCATTTCTTCTTCCCAATCAAGATCACGGCCTGGCACCAAAGGAACCGCCTCCTACACAGCAAAAATACAGAAAATATACACTGTAGAAAGAAGGTTAAATCAAGGAAACAACAGAGAGTAGCTAAATTTAGATAAGTCTAAACATCTGGCTGAAAATCTACACCTGTATGGCACTAAACATTGGATTTATGACTAAAAATCTCAAGGTTGGGAGTTAAGATAAATCTTTACAAAAAGCCCCAGTAGTGTGATGAGTTGACAATATGAACATGTTTTATGCAAATCTAGGGATCTCTGTAAGAAATTTAATCTGATACAGTTATGTTTCCTTCAACATTCAAGGCTTAATTAGCAATGAGGTTCATGTTTCCATAGATGCACGTGCAGTGAGAATTTTATACATTATTCTATTTTTGTATCCTATTTGTTTTATTTTAGAAGTTCTGTCTTCACAATGAAATGTCAACTAACCTATTAAATTTCCCTTCATATAAGGGTAGTTGGGAATAATACTGCAGCCAAATAAGAGAATGTCAAATTATCTTCAGAAGTAGACGAGAATTTTACTCTTGCTTTTTCAAGAACAATAACCAATTTTTAAAATTATTGTGATACATCCAATATTTTCCTCCTTCCAGGTCATTAATTAATGTAATAGAAATGTTTTTCCTTTTTTCTTTTTTTTTCTGAGAACCAAGCTCTGTGTTATAAATTTTGGGTTAACAGAGTCATTAGTTAAGCAGATACACCTTTAAATAAATTAAACAGGTCTCTAAAAAGAGTGGCTCTGAAATTGCCACAAAGATGAAGAGTGAAGAAATGACTTAAGGAAAAATCACTCTAATGAAGAGTTACAGCTGTCCAAGTAGAGTTAATACCCATTAAATATCTGATTGTTATCAGAAATATTAAGATCAAGATCACACATCAAGAGGTTAATGATTGATTAACATGTTAACAAAGGCATAACTGAGCTCTACATTCCTTAGTAAAGTTAGTGAGAGCCACCAATCATAATGTATGTAACCATTCACTTCATCAAGGTGATACTTGAGCTAAGCACAAAGATGTTGAGATACTGGCTCCCTAGTATGTTAATCAGTTTGTAAAACCTGGTCATCTATTTACATAGGTATATTTATGAATGAATGAATGAATGAATGAATGCTTTAATATAACATCACAAATGCAATGTCTGCGTGAATGAACACATTAGTACATAATAATCTGAAATGAAGACCCGTAAGGTGAAATGTGAGGCCCAGAGCCCTCTCTAGACCCATGCTGATAGCCACTAGCTGATGCCATTTGGATAAGTAGCAATAGTTAGCTATGAGCAAATCAAACTTTCATTTATTTTTATTCATCAGATAAAAACAACTAATTATAAATGATCAAACTTTTTGACATGACAATTACAGACCAATAAATATTATCTCAGTGTGAAATGAAAAAACTGAATGATCACAAAAATTTACAGATCTATGATTTTTATAAGTCTGTAAGGAAAGACTTGAATGAATGTTGATTTTCTACTATAAGAATTATAGGTATAAAGATCTGACCCAATGAAGAGAGAGAAAAGTCAACATTTAGCTTTTACACATATGCATTTACTTTTATAGCATGTCTTTCCTAGTTGTTACAATTTTTTAAAGGATCTATTGGGAGAGTACCAGAGTGACTGATGTGATGCTCTTTTGATTCTGTCATTGCTTGCCTGAGGCCTCACAGTAGCAGCCAAATTTTTACTTCCTCTGGAAAAAATGCAATCCTTGTTAATGAATGCATCAGCCTCCTAATTTCTGTCTCTCTAAACTCAAAGCAAACCAATCAACTGGGTTTAATTACTGCCTAAATGGTAGGTCTCACATAAAGGGCAAAGGCATTCAAAAGCCCTCATCTATGTCACAATAAAAGAAAGAATCTGAAGAAGAAGAAAGGAGGAGGGAGATAGACTTAGCAAGCTAGTTGTGGGCTGGGGGTTGAACAGGGGAAAGCACATCTCTAATAAGAAGAGAAGAGACTTGCATTGAAAAAATCTGAATAGAAAACATGAATATCCATACACTATGTCTTTATAGAGCAAAAGAAATAATATATATCTTGTTGTTCAAAAGTCAGTAAACCAGAATTCAATCCTGGCAACACCATGTATTAGCAGGGCTTTGTGCTTTGGCTGCTTCATGGCTCAGTTTCTTCATAAGTAAAATATGATGAGTTTCTGAGAACTGAATTTAAGAAAGCATCTGATAGTTCATAGCACTGAGCTCAGCCTATCAGAAGTTCTTTATAAATCCTACTTGAATCCATATGGATGTGAACAGCATTCAGACACACAAACACAGCTTTTTTCACATGTGTTTCTCCCATTCCACTATCCTCTCTTACCTAAGAACTTTTTTGTTGCTGACTTTGCATTCCTTGATTTAAATAGCAACAAAGTATTTTTTTTAAAAAAATATGCTTGTGGTCATCTGAAAAAAACTTAAAATCCTTCTTCAAGACAGTAAGAATATTAAAATCATTGAGTGCAGCAGTTTATGAACCACAGACTACTAAATCTCTAACCAGGAATTCAATGTGGTAATGGAAATTGCTGGGTGCTAATCAAAATGTCATAGCTTCAACACTGTTCTCATATCCTGTCATTTAAGTATTTCCTGCAGATAACTTCTCAAGAATTTCACAAAATTGTACATGATTCTTTGAAGTCTTATAATTTCTCTTTCACAAAAATATTTTATTCTGCAGAGAACCCAAATGGAGCCCATCAGAAATAGCTGAGGACTTGCTTGTGTGTAGATATAAGGTGGTCACCAGGTCTAAGTTATTAGAGTGCCATAAAGGCAAATGGTATGCAGTCAATTAGTATTTGTTGATATTATTATAAAACTCAAAATAACAATACCACAACAAAACTGAATTTATTAATATTAATTAATGTATTTCTATATTTCAATTTAAATTAGTTTTCCATAAAGACAGTAAGCATTATTTATACCTTTCTTTCCTAGAAATAACAAAAACATTCAGGATATATATTTACCAGTTTATCAATCAAGTGTCCCTTTCAATTAGTCAAAACTAGAATCATCCTTACTATAGTACCATAAACAAGAACCAAATTAAATATTTAAATTACCATATTTGGACGATTATAAATGAGAACTTTGTCTGGCTTGTGTTGTCCTATTCTTAGGGCTTCTTCTAAAAGTGGTACGTATTCTACCTTCCGTCCAGGTTCAATGCCAAATGAGGCTGTAACAACCACCTTGGGCTAAAATGAAAAAAAAAAAAGAGAAAGATTTAACAATCCTAATTAAACTAATCAAACTATTTCAGGCACAGATGGGCAGTTTAAATGTTAGAATAATTTTGTTCTCTATTGAATAAATCATCTAAAAACCAATAAACCCTTTTAAAATATTACAGACTTAATCACTTCCATATAAATCTCAAAATTACACACTCAGTGATGTTTTGTCCTCATAGATATGCATTGTGCAAAATACCTTCTAAAGGATTTGTTAAGCTAGGTGAATCTGCCATGGTCCAATTGCATGTAAACATTTTAGCCCCTCAGCAGCAAAGAAATATGCACATGATGTGCATACACACACACACACACACACACACACTCCTAAGAGCTGGTTGCTGCTAAAGTTGTAGCTTTTTTTAGAGGCAGAGCACCAGCCTGGTAGCAATTAAGAAGCACTTCTAAGACTTTCTATGAGTGTCTCTTTTCAATGCCTTAAGAGTTTACAGAAGGATCTAAATCTCCAATACTCCTTTCTGACTTGTTTTCTTGTTCTAAATACACATTCATGTTCATAGAATATTATATTTGCAATTTTATATTTTTTAAAAGGATACTTGAATGACTTAAGTTTCAAGCTAACAAACCCTGAGCATGTCTGTGTCACTAAGATGTCAGCATACTACCTTGCCTGACAACTTGCTAATCATTCTTCAAGACATACAGGTGTGGCCAAAAAAATATCCTGGCAAGGATATCAGTTGGTTAACCCCTCCTTGATACATGTAGAGCATGCCTCAGATATCCAACTGTAATCAACATGCTTATTCCTCTCCACTACTGCACTGCAAGAAAGTCAAAGTTAGATATCATTTATTTTAGTGTCTCCTCTGTCTAATGTAGTGGTTGTCATATCATAAACTCTCAATAAAAAGTATGAAACTGAAGCAAAGGACATACTAATTTGCAGAAGCAAAATGTCTATTATATAAAATATGGTGTTTCTTCACAAAGAAATCCAAACCAAAGGAGACATATAATAAATGATTCAAGAGACAGATAATCAATCCATGATATTTCATCTGTTCTTGAATTCTGATTTCTGATTACCAGACATTTCATCTATGGAAAGTGTGTATATATACAGTATTTTTGCTTTTGAATAGCACTTAATATTCATAGAATGGAACTCAGCGCATTTATATAACTTGGCCCAGGTTACCAGAGGTGGAGATAGAAAGAGGACCAGGTCTATCTCACTGCAGAACCTTTCTCTATCAAGCTAAAAGGAAAACAAAAGTAAATCTTATTTCTTTTTATTATATTTTAAACGTAGTATTTGAATGTAACGCACATTTTAAAGTCTATAGTACTTGAAAAATAGCTCTAGATAATATTCTGCAAGATAAAGTCTAGAAAAATGAAGGTAAGATTAATTATCAAATTATAAAAACATGGAACATTTCAGAACTTTAATAATACAATAAAGTCTTCTGGAAAAAGAATCTGTTTTAGATTTCTATTAATAGCATTTCATTAGAGTTTTGTGGGGCCTACATTGATTTATGAGAACATATCCTTTCCATCTATATCTGCTAAAATAAAAATATTTTCTATATCCTATTTAAGAATTAACACAGAACACAGATTTCATTTATTAGTTTTCTCTAAATATTTTACATGTGTTTTTCTAGCTCCATCTTCTCTTCTTAAATTTGACCTGCCCAATGGCCTAGCTCATAAAGTATGCATTATTGACTAAGTTCCTAAACAAAGTTACATGGTTTTGAGTGCATGTATTACAAATGAAAACTCCTATTTTTTTTTAAATTTCCTCATATCTTATAAAATGTTTGGAAAGGGAGTAATATATACAATATCTTTGTTGGAATTTCTGGAGTCTACAGCTTCGGAGAAGTCACCAGCTTGCTACCCTTTTGCAGGTAAGTAACAGATTGATAATTCCCCCTAGATTTTTTCATAAGCACTAATTCAAGATGATTTTTTAAGAAAATCTCAGGTAGTCAGTTCACAAAACAGCTTCCTAGTTTTAATATCTGGTCCATTACCAGATGAAATAAGATACAAACCAATCAGGGAACCTTCCACATACACTAGTACCCTTGCCTATTAAGAATGTTTTATCTTAGGCATGTAAACCTCTAAAGGTCAGCCATCTCTTCCTCCTACAATGGACTTCTTTCCTCATCTTCCTTTAGCCCATATACTCAAAAATCATGATATAAAAACACATAATTCAAAAATTAGTTTTCTCTAGATATCTCCGATAGGTGTCTCTATCTCCATCTTTTCTTAAATTTGATGTGCCCCATGGCCTAGCCCATGAGATTATGCATCTGTTGAGTAAATTCCTTAACAAGGCTATATGTTTGTGTGTGGATGTAATATGTATGAGAACTTCTTCAATTATATAACATTTTCTCATTCATATTTCCTATTGTTTTACAAACATACCACTTGCCAAAGGTTCTTACTTCAACCTCTAGTTTCTCCTTCATGCACGTCATCTAGAAAGCTTTCCAATTCTTGGCAGTCTTTAAATTATGACAGTCCTGCTTAAAAATTTTCACTGATATGTCTACAATTCAGACAAAACCTGCCTTTGCAAGCTCACCTGCTTTCCCTTTTCTGGCTGCTCCTCCAAATGAGTATTACTCTTTCCCTCCTCTAATGTTTGATTTGTATTCTTTCTCCGTTTGGGGGGCACCATGATGTCATTCTCTTAAAGTACATGAATCTTAGCCAAGATTTTTAATTTAATTATCTCCTTTTTCTGGAATTCTTCCTTAGCCACCAAACCAAAAAGGAAATTCTCCTTCTAATTAGGAATCTACTTCCTCTAATTGGGATCTTTTGGTATTGTCTTAATGAGACACAGACATACCCATTTGCTTATGCGTTTTCTAAAGCTGTGTGCTACTATAGCAGAGCTGAGTGGTTGCCTAGAAAGATTCCCTTCACATAAAACTAACTCAAAAATAAATGCTTGATTAATGCTTACACATCCAAGAAAAAGTAAATTTTAAGCATCCTATTTGTAAGGAAGATCAAAATGTAAAATCATTCTTGACTGACTTCTCCATAGCTTAGTATGGCTATTCTCTGGGTATACACAACTTGACTTCCCCAGAGAAATCACTTACCTTTGAATGATCGATGCGACCACTTAGTTCTTTAGATGCAAATCCCCCGAATATGAGGCTGTGGATAGCTCCTATCCTTGCACATGCCAGCATGGTATACATTGCTTGTGGGATCATGGGCATGTAGATGACCACAGTGTCTCCTTTTTTGATACCATACTTGACCAAAACACCAGCTAGTTTAGAGACCTGTTAAAAAATCATTAGATGACTAAAGGGTATTCTTTATAATTTTACTAAACCACAAGTTAAGGCAATATTTTTGTTGTTGTTGTTGTTATTATTGGGGCTTTTTTGGTACCAGGGATCGAACTCGGGTCCTTGTGCTTGTGAGGCAGGAGGCGGAACCACTGAGCTAAATCCTCGGCCCCATGTTAAGGCAAGAGTTATAGGAAGTGATAGCCACCTCCCTCCATCTGTTGGTCCCTTCCCCATTTGAGAAAGATCTATCACTCTACTTCCTAGTATTTATCTCTTATTTTGCTCTTCATTTATATTTTGGGTTTCTCATACAAGAGAAACAATGCAATATTTAAGCTCATGTGTTTGATTTATTTCTTTTAACATCATGGTATCAAGGTGCATCAGTTTTCCTATTAATGACTCAAGTTTATCTTTCTTTGTTGCAGAGTATTATTCCACTGTGTATAAACAGCACATTTTCTTTAACCATACATCTGTTGATGGCCATAGGAAGTTTTCAAGATTTGCCTATTGTGAGTTGTGCTGCTATAAACATGAGTATGTGTGTATCCCTGTAATATGATGCCTTTAACTCTTTCAGGAAGATACTGGAAGGGGAATAGCTGGGTTAAGTGGAATTTCTAGTTTTAGTTTTTTGTGCATTCTCAATACTCATTTTCATGATGGTTATGCTGGTTTACATCCCCACCAACAAAGTTAAAGTGTTCCTTTTTCTTTGCAGCCTTACCAGGGTTTGTTATTATTTGTGTTCTTGATGATGGTCATTCTTTCTAAGAGGGAATCTCAGTGTAGTTTTAATTTGCACTTCTCTAATGCTCAGCAACATTGAGTATTTCTTTATGTATTTATTGTCCTTTTGTACTTCTTCCGATGAGTGTCAGTTCACTTAACTTGCCCATTTTTGATTGGGTCTTTTATTCTGGTGTCAAATTTCTTGAGTTCTTTATATATTCTACATATCACTCCTTTGTCCAAGGAATGGTGAGTAATTTTTTCCTATTCTGTAGATTGTCTCTTCCACTCTATCATCTTATAGCATTTGTTCTTTCTACCTCAAGAAAATTATTTTTCATTGTATTTTGTATACTAACTTTTTATACAAAGTAATTTCCTTTGAGACCAACACACAAATACTTCTTTTTACTTTTAATATGTGTTTTTAAGACCAAACATACAAATGTATCTTTCCCCTTAACATAAGCTTTTTCAACTTCTAGTGATGAAATCAAAATAGATCATAAGCCTACACATTATATAATTTGTTGTAAAAAAAAATCCTTCAGGACAATTGTAGCAGGCTGTAGCACTGCCTTAGGATAAAAAATTAAGAGGGATGAAGGTGTAAAGGTCTTCAGTTTAGTCCTCAGTAACACAAAAAAATTCACTTAAAAATATTCTAAATATTCTCTCACTTAAAAATGTGCTTGGTGTTTAGCAAGCCGTCCCAGAAATAAACAGAATAATTTCTGTATATATTATATTTAAAAATCACCAACCTTATAGAAGAGTATAGGGGAACAGAGCAAAGGGTAATGGAGAACAGGGGAGGGATGGATTTCATTGTCAGTGGGAGAATCGGGGAGACTTCATTAAGAAAGTGACCTTTTAGCAAAGACCTGTGCAAGGTAGAGAGTAAGTGGACACCTGTGAGTACATTATTCTAGGCAGTGAGAACAACAGTATAAATGTGTAAATGGAATGAAGATCATAAGTGATACTCTCCCTTGGAAAAGTAAGGAGACCCTGAAGCTGGAACAAGAACAAGTGACATGGCAGCTATCCATCAGGTCCATGCTAAAGTGCCTGCAGGGGCCCGGTGGGCAACTGGAAGAATTCTACTTTGCTTTTGAACATAATTGTTCAAAGTAATGAATAGAGAAGGCTTGGAAAAGGAATTAGGCCACATAGCTATTTGTGGGTTCTTTTATTTCACTCTAACTGTCCTTGAAAACATTCAAAGACTTCTAAAACCTGACTTATTTTTTTTCGCTGTTTCTTTATTTACATTCTCTGTGTAGATAGAGGAAATGTGATTAAAGTTAAGGGCACCAGTGAAAGAAAGTTTTTAAAAACTTAGTGTTTTCTTCTTCCTTGTACTCCAAACTCTATAATTGAGTGCTATCTTTTAAGAACTCCAAAACTAGCCAGAAGAAATTTGTAAGAAAAATATGCCAAAGTAACATAAATCATGAACTTAAACTCTATATAGTATAAGAACCAAAATAAACATCGGGAATCTATATCTGAACAATTCAGTGTATAATCCCTGAAAAAATGACTATGTTCTGTGATGATACTGCTGAATATACTCTTGTGTGTGTGTGTGTGCGCGTGTGCGTGTGTGTGTGTGTGTGTGTGTGTGCGTGTGTGTGTGTGTGTGTGTGTGTGTGTGTGTGTGTGTGTGTACTGAGGCTTGAACTCAGGATCTTGCGCTTGCAAGGCAAGTGCGGCACCGCTGAGCTAAATTCCTGGCCGCTGCTGCATATACTCTTTAAGTACAGCTCCGAGACAGACGAAGGAAAGGGAGTTTAAACTCAGAGCTGGAACTTCAATATCTTGAATACTGATTTTATAGTTTAGATCTAAAATTTCCCCCAAAATTCTCATGTGTGTGGAAAATGAATTGTGGAGATGCTATACTCATCAGTGGATTCTTCCAGTGATGAGTTCAGTAGCAGAAGGTGGTAGAAGGTGAGGCCTGGTTGAAGGTGGGTCACTGAAGATGTGTCCTGGAATGATGTATTCACATACTTGCTTCCACCTTTCTCATTCTGCTTCCTGGTTTCCGTTGACTGAGCACCTTTTCCTCTGCCATGATTTGCAGCCTGCCAACAGTGGACTAAGACATGAGCCAAAGTAAAACTCTCCTTCCTTGAGTTGCAAGTATTAGGTATTTTGTCACAGTGACAGGAAAGTGACTAAGAAAAATTTTGATATGAGAGAAGTATGTTGTTACTGTGAGTGTACCTAACTGTGTGGTTTAAAAGCCTTTAACATTTTGTGAGAAGTGTTTGGAAAGGTTTGCAGACACTATCTAGAGAAACCCTAGAAAGCTATTAGCCAAGCTTCATGGAAGATTCTGGTCTGATCTCAGAAGACAAGAATGCTGATAGAAATGCATACAGTAAAGGCAGTTTCTGTTGAGAACAAGGAATCTTTCGGCAGTTGGACTAGAAGCCATCTATGTTATGCTCTGGCAGACAATTTGTCTATGTTTGCTCGTGTTCTGAGACTTTGCAGGATACTGAGATTACGAACAGCAAACTAATCTGCTGGAAAATATTTCAAGACAGCTCAATGTTCAGATTGTGGTGTGAGCACTGTTGGCAGATTTTAGGAAATTCTATAATGAAAATCAGCAACAAATGACATAGCTGAAAAATTTAGAAATTTTGCAATTTCATCAAAAAAGAAGTGTCTCCAAACTTAGGGCCATGGAGAACATGGCTGCTGGGAAGATTGCATTAAAAATAAAAGCCAAGTATTTTACATCAAGACAATTAAAAAGATTACTTGAAGGCATCTCAGGAATCAGCAAGATCTCACCCTTGATAGGTGCAAATATGCAAAACTTGAAAGGTTTTATTTGAGAAGAGAGTCCCAGGGTGTTCTGTTCATTCAGAGTGACAGAGGGAAATGTTTCTCCAAGTTCAGCCATTTAAGTACTTAGAGCCCTCTGCAGATAGGACCTAAAGGAGACAGGCTACTCTTTGAGCAGGCAGTCGATGTTGGTATCAGCCATGTACTGCTGGTTTTACAGGCATACAAAACACAAGAGTTGTAGGATGAGAAAGGCTTCCACTCAGACTTCAGAAGTTATTTGAGGCCAGGCAGTGTGGGCCTGAGATCAGTGCATGATGCTGTAAGAGACCAGCTGAAAGTGTATGGGAGAGTCCAGAAAGGTGAAGGTGTCGGGAGCATGGAACAGCTGCTGAGGAATGCTGCAAACAATGAGCACAGCCACCACAAAAGAGAGGCCATGAGGGCTACAACTGGCAATCCAGTAGACACAGGGCTACCCATTCCCTCTGGACCTCACATCTCATCAAAACCTGCTCTGGGTACTGGACATGGAGCTATAGGATTTAATATTTTCTCTGCTGGGTTGTGGTTTCACTTTGATCCCCTTCTTTTCTATACACCTATTTCTCTCTTTTGGAATGGGAATGTTTACCCCATGCCACAATGTGTTGGAGGTATGCAATTTTCTTTCTTATTTTAACAAGGACTCACAGCTAAGAATTTTCCTTGAATCTCAGAGAAAACTGGACTCAGACTTTTCAACATTGCTGGAACTGTTAAAAGTTTGATGACTCTTAGAGATGGACTAAATACATTTTGCATAAAGAGAAGGACATGAGTCTTTTAGGGGCCAGCAACAGAATGTTATAGTTTAGATCTAACCCTCACCCCCAGATTATCATGTGTGGAAGGTAACTGGATCATGGGTACTCTGTATTCATCAGTGGATTCATTCTTCCAAGACTTCAGTAACTGAATATGCTTTAGGAAGGGATGCCTGGTTGTACAAGAGTCACTGAGAATGTGAACTAGAAGGGTAGATTTTTATCTCTGCCTCTTCTCTTATTTTGCTTCCTGGTTGCTACAGAATGGGCAGCTGTGCTCCACCCTGGCCCTTCCACGGTACTGTTTCTGCCTTGGATCCATCCAAACATGGACTGAAAATGTGGGCCAAATTAAAGCTTTACACCTTTGATTTTGGGTGTTTGATATTTTATTCAAGCAACAAGAAAGTAACTAAGGCAGTGCCTACTACTGAATAAAAATAATATTCAACTAAACCCAATCAAGCAATGATCCAGTAACTTTATATTTCTATATCATTTCACAATATTGCTGGAAGATACCCACAAGTTTCCTCTCTTCTGAAAGACATGAAATCAAGAAATTCAAAGGCTGGGGAATTTAGCTCAGTGGTTCCGCCACCTGCCTTGCAAGTGCAAGGACCTGTGTTTGATTCCTGGTACCAAAAAAAAAAAAAAAAGAAAAAGAAAAAGAAATTCAAGACCTTGTTTTGAACGTGAGATTTCAGAATATTAGGTCATAGGCAAAATGTGGCCCCAAGATGTATTTAACTTGAGGTCATATCATATATTTTTTAAAAAGAGCCAGCATAATTTAGTAGGTTCCATATGTTCTATGATTTAGATATGTTCTGAGCATTACTCTCAAAGATTCATGTCCTGGAAACTTTTTACCTATGGTGGTGCTCTGGAGAGATAGTAGTATTTTCAAGAGGTGGGTTTGGCAGAAAATGAAGTCAATATGAGCATCACCTTTGTAAGAGACTAATGTGGTTCTCCTAGGACTGCAGGTAGTTCTTACAAGAGCAGGTTGTTATAAAAATAATGTGCCTTGTCCCTGACTCATTTTTACTTATTCTCTTGCCATGTGATCTCTCCCTCTCTTGCACACTACTGCCATGATGCCATCCACCACTTTATGATGGTACCAGAAGGCCCTTGTCAGAGCCAAGTGTGCTGATGTCATGCTCTTTGACCTCCAAACACTGAGCTAACTAAAAATTTTTTCTATATAAAGTATCCACCCTTGGGTATTGGGATCGTAAGATAAAATGGACTATGATGATATAAAAATCTAGAATAGCAGGTTCTCTTGACAAAGCAGGTCTTGCACCATCAGGCCTGTGTCCTTGAATGACCACAATCAATTGAATCTGATGACCAGCTTGGCAGATGGCCACAGAACTCATCATTTGTGAGAGTATTTATCATAGAGAGCTTGCATTTTCTACTAAATTTAAAATATATTCTTCTACATCCTAGATATGTTTATTTTATATTGTATATTTAAACCATAATTCCATAACTATAAAGTGTTATATGCACCAATTAATTTTTCTCTCACTCACCCACTTCTTCCATTTATATTATGTTTGGCTCCTGTGGACATTCGAGTTGTCAACCCTTGCCCCAGAAAACACCTGTCAAATGAGGCTGCACCAGTTCTGTGTAACCACTAGATGGAGCCCATTTGGCCTAACTTTTTGTAGCTGCTCCTTGATATTTTGATACTCCACATCCACTCCAGAACTGATGGAAAACAAAAGTATCATTGCCGGGGATTTAGCTCAGTGGTTTCGCCACCTACTGCGCAAGCGCAAAGGACCCGAGTTTGATCCCTGGTACCCCCCCTGAAAAAGTATCATATAATCAAAATGTAGACTTCTTTTTTACTAATTTGCAAAACTAAATGTAACTCTGACAAAATATCCAATGCTAACATGTAAATAGATAAGTGGGAAGATAGATAATATATGTGAGAAAATTCATAAGAGAATATATTTCTGGTGAGACTTCTAAATAAATAGATTTATGAGAAAAATATTAGAAGTATGAAAAAGTATATAGAGATTAATTTAATATAAAAATACTTGAGAATATTTTATTTTAAATTATTCCTTGTTAAATCCAGAGTTGGTTTACATGGGAGCTGCAGAACAGAATACAGTCTGTTCTCAGATGCAAAAAGAGCAAAAATCATTTCAAAGATAAGTGTAGGTAAGAGTGAACAATAAGACGAAAAAATGTGGAAATCTCAGTCACCTCAATTTACATAGTCATTCAAAAAATTGCTATTGAAACTTCAACACAAAAGATCATTTAAGCTGCACTTCAGAGGGTTCAGGATTCTGAAGCTTTCATCAACTTCAGATAGAAAATTATCAAAGAGAAAGAAAATACATATTATTTTTATCCAATGACACAGTCTTATCCTACTGTAGATATCTGAATGTAGATTTGTAAATTTTATTATGCAAAGAGAAAAATATTTTAATCTATAGGTTTTTCAAATGAAGAAAAAAGTTCACTCATGGCCCCTCACCAATTCATATTCATTTTGCATCTTCTTAAAATTCATAATTTATTAACATCTTGATAGTTGTGTATCAAATGCAAACCACTAAAATTGATTTTCAATTCGAGATCAACGGCAATATAAACACCCTGCGATCATGGTTACCTAGCATGGAGACACTACTATTCTAGCAGGACAACTATGTGACAAAGGCCCAAGGAAAGAAAATGAGTGCATATGTTTACCCAGATAAACATTCATTCTTTCTACCAGAAATTGTATGAATTAGTCAGTATTTTAGTAGCAATTTAAAACCATTTTAGCAGACAAGTATTCAATCACTCATTCTATTTATGTAGTATCTACTATGTATCCTATAGTAAACTCAAGTCTGCAAATAATAAAAATAAAGATGCGGTTCATCCTTAAACAAAAGAAATTTAGAGTGTGGGGGAATATTACATAGATAATAATAACAAAATAAAATGCAAACATAGATATTTATATAACATAAGGTATACACATACATTTGCTCATATATATATATATATGATTAAATAGAAGTAAAACTTTAAAATGTAGAATTACAAGATGAAACTACATCAGTATAAATGATAGAAATTTTAATAAAAATCCTAGGTATTCATTTTGAAAAGTCTTCATTCAACAACAATCTGTGACTTACAAAGATTTTACAATGAAATCAAGAAATTTGTACTTCTTTAAAAAAAAAATATTGGTGTCCAAATTATAGTAAAAAGACAGCAATTATGGGCAACTTTAGGTGCAAATCAAAAAATATTACATGGAAGAAAAGATAAAGGAAGACATTTTTTCAATGATACTCTATTACAAACCCTGGTCTAATCAATAATAAATTTAAAAACAACCATATTAAAATTAAACAAATTAAAAAGCAACTAATTAAAAAGCAACCAAAATGCCTTTAAAAAGTTTATTAAACTGAGCACAAATGATCTGTTTTAGAAATATGTAGAACTTGTTAAGAAAGAGATTACCAAAAATACCTGCATTTTTCTTTTAAACATAGGTTAATCATGCATTCATGTGCAAACACACTCACACAGTTTTGTTTTACTCACTCAAAGAGCCACCAAAAAAGATAAAACTTAACTCCAATGAATATTTTTTCTTTTGACTAGGTACTTATTATGCATTCACATAAATATCTATGTAAAGAATCAACTTGCTTAAAGTGCTTAACATGTGAAATGATATTAATACCACCTTAAAAGAGAATCTTTCAGGTAGGTAAATATTTTCATATCACATAAGAAGCTTCTGGGAAAGTAGCTTTTTAAAGAAAATGACAATTTTTTAAATATAAAATTTTCATTTCAATAGAGAAGAGACAGTACTAAGTCAGTTTAATTGTGTGATAGGCTTGTAACACCAGAAACTAGAGGCCATGTTATTAAATGAAAAAAAAATCATTGCAACGTTGATATTCATGAACAAATATATAATTATTTATTAAAAACAGAAAAATGTGTATTTATATTTTAAAATTTCATTCTATTCAATTTTGGAAGAAATATAAAACATTATCCTATGTTTAAAAGTCATTTGACAGTGGTCTAGAAAACATTTAGTAGTACATTTCCTTTCAAATAATTTGCTCCAATTGAAGGAATAAAACTGTTACTTAGAATAATCATTTTTTTCTCATTTCTATTTTCTTCAGATGTAAGTTTCAATCAATATTTGGCCATTTAAAAACTATTCACATACAAAGTGAAATGGAGAATTGTTAAATTTATTTAGTTCAAGCTTGAAATAACTGCAATTTTAATAATCTGTGTGCTTTTAAAACTAATGTGATTTTCAGACTGTATTTCACAGAAAATTAGTTCAATCCTCATTTCTCTATGTATATGTGCTCAAGATTTTTTTTTTTTTTTTTTTTTGTACCTGGGATCGAACTCTGGTCCTTGTGCTTGCAAGGCAGGCAGCAGAACCACTGAGCTAAATCCCTGGCCCTGTGCTCAAGATTTGAAAAGGAATATGTGCTTCCATTCTTTAATATTCATTGTTGAAATTTGCAAGTGTATCATCAGAATTTGTCACACCATGTAAAGAACACCTTGTTAATTTTAAAATAGTGTTTGTCTATTATATGGCACTGTTGACAGAGAAAATAATCATAAAAAAGAAATATAAGGCTAAAGAATGGAAAATGTAATTGATGGCTATCATTAATACACATCATTACAGTACATGTAATAAAGAGGAAAGAAAGTATGTAGACAAAAATAATTTATGGGTTACCTCCATTTTTACCACTTACCATCTGTCTATTCTAGAAGTTAATAATTGGGCAATTATGACTTTCTCCTGCTTTAACTCACTAGACAGTTTCTGCCAAAAGCCTTAAATCCTCTCATAGCATGTGCCATGTGGCTGAGAAAGTAAAGGAAGTTCAGGATGGATAAGCAAAAATTCAGCATGAATAAAATTGTGAGATGGGCTAGAAAGTTAAGAAGACAATATCACATATCATGCAGTTACTTCTTAAGGCCCATTGAATGTAGACTTATCCTAAAAACAATGTTGTATTAGTTAACTTCATATTACTATAATGAAATACCTGAGGCAATTAATTTATAAAGAGTAAAGGTTTTTCGATTCAGGGTTCTGGATATTTCAGTCCAAGAGCAGCCCAGTGGAGCACATGGTGGGGCAAACTGCTTACACCTCCAGCCAGAAATCAAAATGAGAGACAGAAAGACACAAGGGTCCCACAATCTCTTTCAAAGGCATATCCTCAGTGACCTAAGGAGCTTCCACTTGTTCCCACCTCCTAAAGATTCACGGCACTTCCCAATAGGATGAACTTGCAGATCGAGGCTTTCACATATGGTCCTTTGCAAGATACATTGCATATTCAAACTATATTGAAAAACGTTAAATCCTCCTTAGAAATAGGAACCCTCCAGAGTCTTAAAATGTAACTGTGCAATGATAATTGCATGGATTGAAGCTACAACAGTAAGGCTTTAATTTGAGAAATATTCAGTGTAGAACAAATGGCAAATAGTGATTGATAAAAAACAGGGAAGTAAGAGGAAGAGAACCTTAAGAATTGATCCAGGTTTTTAGTTTCTGTAATTGGTTAGAAAATGATGCCATTCAAAAGGCTGGAAAGCATAGGAGAAAAGGTGGGTTTAGACACATTGAAATGTGAGTACCAAAGAAACAACCAAGGGTAGATATCTACTCAGTCATCCTACATGTGACCTGAATGTCAAGAGAAAGGTGTGTGCTGATGATAAAGAATCAAGATGCCATATGTTCATGCACCAACTTTCTGTGATGAATGCATTTATTATATGTCACAAACATTTCCCCAAAAGAGGAAGAACTGGGATTAACTGTAACACATTTGGCAACAAAGGCCACTGAAGTTGGTATAATCGCCCAGGGAGAGTGTCTAATGTGAAAAGAGAAGAGGGCTTAGAAGAGGTAGGGAGTGAAGAGAGGTGCAGGGAAAAAATACCACTTAAGAAGAAATATCAGACAAAAGAGCCAGGAAGGAAGAAAAAATAATAAAGGCAGGATGGTATGGCAGAAGTGAGAAAAAACAAAGTTTTCAAGAGTGTTAGACATGAAAAAGATATGAAGCAAAATATAGACTGTCCACTGGAATCAATAATAAGGGTATATTAATTAGCTAGAGTAACATCTTGAAGGGTTTGAGGAAGTGTGTGATAAAATAGGAGAAAGCAAATACAGACAATATTTTTAAGGTTAATCAATCAAGGAAAATAAGTAGGAATTAAATAGTAGGAGAAAGATTTAAGCTTACTTTTTGTTTCTTTGCAAATTTATTTTTAGCTGATTCATAAAAACAAAAGCTGTACATATTTATGGCACACAATGTGATGTTTCTATCCATACATTCACTGTGTAATGTCTAAATCTCCTCAAACATTTTTAATTTTTTATGGTGAAAATATTCTGGCTTTTGGAAACATACAATGAAGTATAATTATCTGTCGTCATCTATTGTGCAAGAAGCATGGTTGTAAGAGAAAGAAGCATAGTGATACAAGAGGGGCCAAGAGAATAAAAGCTCTACAAGGACTAAGAGGAATGATTTCATAATATAGATGATTAGCTTCTATTGTGAAAGGAGGCAAAAACAATGATATGGATCCAGGCAAGTCTGTAGGTTTGGTGGGGAAAGTTTTAATCATAGTTCGTTGGTTTGAATGAATAGTCCCTGTTAAGCTTGAGGCATATAAGTGGGAAGATCAAAGTTTAAAATAGGCTTAGTCTACCTAAGCTTGTGTGTCTGATTTACTTCACTTAATATTATGTCTCAAGATGCACCTATTTTCCTCACAAATGACTCAAGTTTACCCTTCTTTATGGCAGAATAGTACTGCATTGCTTATAAATACTACACTTCCTTTATCTACACATCTGTTGATGGACATATAGTCTGCTCCCAAGAATTAGCTATTATAAATTGTACTGCCAATAAGAAATAGGGAAATAGATCTTTTGGTAAAGAAAAGGAAAACAAGAGATTGGGGGACTGGGCATGAAAAATGAATTAAGATGAGTTATATACATGTACTACTCTCCATGAGGAATGTAATCATTATGTACTGCAAACGTTACTAATAAAAAATAAAAACTTAAAAA
This sequence comes from Heterocephalus glaber, assembly GCF_000247695.1. The sequence continues at coordinate 471,132 of NW_004624837.1, read as the reverse complement.
ATAGGCTTTGGTGGGCAGAAAAGAACTTATTAGAGCATGCTAAAAAATATAAAATAAAACACCAAGGTCCTAGTAGACATTAGTCCATTAGTCTAATGAAAACCCATATTAGTAGATATGTGATTTATTTTCCCTACAACAAAATTCAACATACTGCATGCAGGAATGATGTTACTAAAGAATTAGATTGATCTGGGTCTAGAGTTTTGCCATGGAAGTGAAATTTAATTAAACTGAAGAATCTAACCAGGTAAGAGAAAGGTGAAGATAGAAGGAACCCTTAGGTAACAACAACACACCATCAGGCTACTTAAAACTGTAGTATTTTAAAAAGGATTGTGTTTAAAATGCAAACTGTCTGAAAGTATGGCTTTCTTTCAATTATAAGAATGCCAGAGGGGGTATCACAACCTCCAGCTTGAAACAATACTACAAAGCTACTGTGATAAAAACAGCATGAAAATGGCAAAGAAAACAGACCTGAGGATCAGTGGAACAGATTAGAAGATGCAGAAATAACTCCAGACACACTCAGCCACCTCATCTTAGACAAAGGAGCCAAACACCCTCACTGGAGGAAAGATAGCCTCTTTAATAAATGGTG
>NW_004624837.1:454989-469322 GCF_000247695.1 Heterocephalus glaber | reverse complement strand
TTATACTGTATACCTAAAATGTACCAAAAGAATTAATTTTAAAAAATAAGAATGCCAGGGGTTTAAAATACACAATCTAAAAGTTATAAACCCTAGTAACACATGTTCTATACTCTTTCTCCATCTTCTACCTGGCAAAACAAAATAAACTCTATGATTCCACCATCCATCTTTTTCCAGATTATCCCCACAATATCTTCTTTTCATCCTTGGAAAATTACATCCATGATTCCCCCTTTTCCCTCCATCATTTTTCCCAGCACTCAATCCCACTAAACCAATCACTGACATATACCTCTTTAGGATCAATATTCCCAATAACTTTGAAATTTCACTAGTTTTATTTCACTTCATAATTATAAGCACTGCAAGAATATTCATTTGATTATCTTTCACTATAAATACTGAGAATTTCAACTATATTTAGAGTTAAGCAGGTTAGTAGATTTGAACTTGAAAACACTCAGAAAAGTCTCACTTATAGGATATGGAAAAGAAAGCACAAATTCCAATTTAAAAATTCTCAAGGAAATTTTTAAACCTAGCCTAATTTGAAGTAGATTACTTTCTACATCTCTCTTTAAAAATGTACTGCTCATCATATTCAAGCAAATTTTATTACATTTGAAAGCATATAACCCACCTGGACTAAAGTGAAACAGAAAATTCAACTATTATAGAAGTCATTTTCATGATCATGCATTTATGTGGACATTCTGAAAAATCTAGTATAATATGATTTTTTCATATGTAATATAAAAACTTTTCCAACTTATCTATAAAGGGGTACAGAATCTACTATAGCCTACTAAAGAGTACTCAGTTGAAAACAAATTTATATATGTCATCCAGATAAGGCTATACCCTCTGATGAACACATAAAGACTGTGACAATAATCACAGCCATACATATTTGTTTAAGCCATAATAAACATGGGAAATGTGAAACACAGTTATTATTTTTAAATGATTAGTCTATGGATGTTATATATACATTGCATTAAATAGCTAATGGACAGTATAAAAAGCCTTTTCTCTTGGCCTAACAAATATTTTTAATGTGATGTTTCTTAAACTAGGATCTTCACAGGGGTTCTCAGAGCTCAAGGGTTTTCTGTAAGAATTCTTAAATTTGCATTTTCATTACAATTACTAATAAGCTGATACAGTATGATCTTTATGATCTTGGAACTCATGGAAAGTCACTTCATTAATTTCTGTTTGTTTGAAACAAAGAGCAGATGATATCATAGTCTATTATATATTCAAAAGCCTCCCATAGCACCATGGTTAAACTGCAATCAGTAATTCAGTTCCAGCAAAACAACACCATTTGTTATATTAAATTAATATCATAAGTTGAGATTAACTGGTTTTGGAAGATTGTTTTTGTTCCTAAGATTTGTCTTTCTATATGTACGAAGCTGCAAAAAGATGATATTAAGGCCTAGGTTTGATTGCACATTAAAATAAAAATTTTCAGTCAACAAAAGTACATAAGAATAATTTTTCTTTATAAAACATTTGTGCCACAATATTAAAGAGAAAAGACTAGTACTTTTTAAGGCTTTATTTACTCATTGTTTTTAAAGAAAAGTGACTATAAAGGAAGTAGACATAAACAGGAACTACATGTTGTGTAGATCAATTTTGCACTGTGTTTTTAAATTAAAATTCTAATTAAAAAAAATATCCCTGACACTTCTGCAGACAGTACATAACACATAATACCTACTCTGGGTAGACCAATCACACTTCTAGCATTGAGGTATGTTTCTTTCAATCTTTACGGTTTTCTTGGTCAATACATCCTGAAAGTCAATCAATATATGTGAAGGACTCATAGAGAACTTACAAAATACCCCCAGAATGGTACAGGGACATGAGATCATGAAAGCATTAGGGTCTTCTCCAACAACATTTATATCACTCAACCAAAGAAACTACATATTAAAGAGAAGAAACATTTATAAATGTAATGCATATACTCATAACTAATAAACAGTGAATACAGATCATCACATTTGCTAAGAATTTCTCATAAATACTCATAAATGTGTCAGATTTCCTATAAACATGTACATATGATAAAGTTAACATTATTCAGCTTTGCAATGAAAATGCAACGCTTTTAAATCAAGTGCTGCATGAGAAAATAAACAATCAATTTCCCCCAGATTTCTAATCTTGACAATATTTCTATTGAATGCAACCTTCCACCAAAATTTATTCAAATTTATTTCACTTAACTATTATATATCTCTAAAAAGTGCATAAGTGTAAGCATAAAACTGCCAAACTAATCAAAATAATTTTAATAACATCATTTTTCATAGCTGCATAACTTACTGAACTCAAAAAGACTTATATGAAAAATTTATTTCACTTACTCAAAATACAATTCTAGCCTTATATCTTTTTTTGCATCACTTTTTTAACCACTAAGGGTCTTTCAGTTTAAATTCATCAGTTTTATCCTCAACTTGCTATGACATTCATGCTAGACCAAATGACTTGATAATCTCACGTTAATTATTATTTTTTTTTTTTTTTTTAGGTACCGGGGAATGAACTCAGGACCTTGCACTTACAAGGCAGGCACCAGAACCACCGAGCTAAATCCCCGGCCCCTCATGTTAATTATTAAAGAACAAAAACAGAGAGTTGTTGATATGTTCAGCTATATTGTATAGAGGGTGCAGGTGACAATCAATAGATAAAAGAACAATTATTTCCAGCACTCCTCATTTCTACTTGTAGAAAAAGTTCTTCCCTTTTATATTCTGCTTCTCCTTAACCTAAACTACTGCTTCTCTCCCTCCTTTACTCTCTGACAATTTTCTACTTTTATTTCCCACTTAGTATATCTTACTGTTTGAAAACCTAGGCTGGCAGTTTTGTCTTCCATGTGTCCACCTTCATTATGACCTATGTCAAATCCAGCTCTTGGATATATTTCCTGCAGGCCTTTGAGGGACTCCTGTAGAGGGCTGGGCTGCATAGTATGAGACATGTATTTCTATTGCCTTACATGACCCAGCTTATATATCACTTCAACAGCAAAGCCTTCTCTGAACTGCTGGGAAGAGGATGGTTCTTTCTCTGGCTACAAATGCACAAAGTTTTATTGTTACATTATCATACTATACTCATATGCTATTATATTTCTCTAGCCAGGAAACTATGACATTCTTGAATACCCAAACTATATCTTATTCTTTTTTATGACTTCATTGTCTAATACAGGAAATGACACACATTTAGCAATCAATATGTGTCACAGTAATACCTCACTGAAGGGGGTCTTCCTTCTTTATCTCTAACAAGACACATATCTCACTTCATTTGCAGCTCATATTTATTTCTCTGGACTCATTATTTATGGACACTAATAGGTTAAAAGTATTTACCTCTAAGAGCTGATACATGGAATGAAAGAGTATTAGTCGATGAAACTCCTAACTGTCCATCACAACCATCTGGCTACGCTGTATTTCCCAGCTTTCCTTGCAGCTGACAGCCAAACGGTATGTGCAGGAAGGCCATGTGTAATGGAGCCTGGGCCTTAACATGTAGGAGGTCTGTTTCCCTACATTCCTCTCCATCTTCCTGAGAGTTAGGACATCTGTGTCTTTGCTTTTGCTTTAGTGATGCAGACGAGGCAATGAAAGAGAGGGTGAAGGATCAATAAAGGTTTCATAAAATTGGGTTATACCAAGCTGAACCTCATCATGTGGATTACTATATAAAAAAATGCATTTAAAAATTTTTAAGTCACCATATAGTTGACTATCTTTGTTTCAGCAGCTTATCCTTCAACTAACATTTAAGAGACTTTTTTTTTTTTTGGTACTGGGGATCGAACTCGAGTCCTTGTGCTTTCACAGCAGGCGGCGAAACCACTGAGCTAAATCCCTGGCCCCATTAAGAGACTTTTTAAAAAGTTGTATAAATGATCAGACAAACTTTTAATGATGAAAATAATTAAAATTATTTATATAAAATTACATAAGAACATTCTTTTAGATTGCTAAAAAAAGAAAAGACCTCAAAAGACGGAAAGCAAGCAGAGTGCTTACAGGTAGCTGATGTATAATAGACAAAATGAGACATGTTTCTAGCCTACTTGGTGTAATCAGGGATCCAAGACATGATACACATGTGCAATGGCTTTAGAAACCCATGACAGAGACTGCCTATATTTTACTCTTTGATTTACTGTGTGGAAGCAAATGCTGGAATTCTAAGTAATTGAAGCTAAGTATTATCTGTTCTTTTCTCTTTGGGAACATTTGTCACCTCTTTGTTTATTTTCTTTCTCACTACGGTCTCTTCTTCATAGAAGCTAAAAAGTGATTCATTTGACAATGTGTAATTCCACATTGTACTGACAGTACAAAGCAGACTTGACTATGGCCTGCAATGTTCTATGTGGTCCAGCTGCTCACCCACAGCTTCTGCCACGCTCTCATCAGCAGCCTGCTGGTTCTCCTCATGGTCCAAATCTATTCTTGCTCCATAGCCTCAACCTGATTGATATTCCTTTCCCTGAAATATTTACATGGTTCTATCCCACTCTTTTGCTTTCTTTTATTTTGTTTATTTGTTTTGCTCTGTTTTGTTTTGGCACTGGAGAACAAAACCAGGACCCAGGGGCGCTCTAACACTGAGTACAATCCTCAGTCCTTTTTAACTTTTTTAGGACTTGAACTTGCTCTCCTCATGCCTCAGCCTCCTGAACTGCTAGGATCACAGGCATGTCCCATGGCTTCCCACTCTTTATGACTGGGCTCAGTGACAAGTAGCCTTTCTTTGCAAACCTATCTTCTAAAGATAGGAAAGGGCATTAGAGATAAAGGGAAGGGGAAGGAATGAGAAAGCAATGGGGAGTAAAGAAAACTAAGATGTGCTATGTACCAAATCTCCATGAGGAATGTAATTATTATGTACAGCAAGTATGTACCAATAAAAAAGACTGAAAAATAAAAATATAATAAAACAGCAACCCCATATCCCTCTCTGGCCCTTTATTTTCCCTTATTTACACTGAGTTATATTGTATTATATTTTTTATTCACACTATATGTCTCTTCAACTAGAATGGAATTTCAAAGACTGTGTACATTTACGATTGGAACTCGTGGTGTCCTCAGAAGTGTCAGTATAGATGAGGTACCCTACAAATATGCTTTCAATAAATGAATTAAAAATTTGACTTTATCATTCCAATTCAAGAAATAATTCAAAGCAGATCGTTGATAGATCTTCTTAATTTTCTAAAACGTCAGAATTTAACAGCCTTAAAGAGAAGATAAATTATCTAGTAAGTCTACCAATGAGTGAAAAAAATAAATTCATTAAGCAAATGCAAGAATAAAAATCATGAGCTAGATTTCTCTGTTTCTAGGAAGGCAAACCAAGGGAAATATTATAAGCTGGGCTTTTAATGAGGCAGAAGATAGACCTTCAAAGTCAGATATACATTAAAGCAAGGAAAATTCTCATGCTATCAAAAAATAAAAATTCCTAATATAAAACAGAAAGATTCCAAAGTGGGGAGGACAAGTGATATTTTTAGAAATAATTATTTCTGTTAGGGATTTGATTTTTCTCTATATTTTTGTTAATGTCATTGAAAGTTCTGTTCATGAACTCATTCCGTGGATATTAGAATTCTACTCTGCATGAAGTCTGTGTTAGATATTCGATAAGTTAAAAAGATGAGCAAAATATTTCCCCTACCTATAAGAGTCTTTTCTCTGGTCAGGAGATCACATAAGTGCACTGATAAGCAAAGGAAAAAAGAAAAACGAACCAGTACATTAAAACATTTATTAAGTAAAATGCAATGGACTTCAAAATATGGCAAAATAGCTTTTGGTATGGCAGAAATTGAAGAGAGTTCACACTTCTAATGGTGATCTTTATTTTATGGACAATATAGCATCTAACATTCTGGCTGAGAAAATTTAAGGGGATTGGTTGTACTTTTACTATTTTGAATTGAGATAAATATAATCTTCAGACAGTTATACTATGAAATAAATGGTTCTAAATATGGAAAAGGCAAAGTTAAAAATATTAAATCACTGTTTCTTCATTTAATTACTATTTTCTTTTATTATTGATTAAAATTGGTCTAATAACCATTGTTTTTATATTGACTCCTATGTGAAGCTAAATTAAATTTTACTGTTATAAAATTCTTTTAAAATATCAGTTTATAATTCTGATTAAAAAATTTAAGTCAATATTTGAAGTCAATACTTAGTGACTATTTAAAACAAAATATAAGTGTTTTTGCTGAAGTATATTATATAACCTTGCATTATACAAAAGAGCTCACAAACATAACAAGATATTTGGAAAAAAATCTTGGTTGCATTAGAGCCTTTAAAATTAATAAAAGCATGAACAACATCATCTCCTAGATTGTTTACAGCCTTAAATACCAGGGCACAGCTTTTCTATCTAAAAGTGTTATCCTGGAGAGAATTCACTCCCCGTTTTGCTTCCAAAAAATGGTCAGGAGAGACTATTAAAGTGTAGACTTTATTTTTCATTATTATTATCATCATTATTTTGGAACTTTAGGAGACAGGCTCTCACTACGTAGTCCAGACTGGCCTTGAACTCACTATGTAGTCCAGACTGGTCTCAAACTTGCAGTGATTCTCCTGCTTTACCTCCTGAGTGTTAGGATTATAGGCATGTACTACAATCCAAGGCTTGTTATTATTTTCAAAATAAGGAAGAATATCTTCCTAGATTTAGTTTCTCAAAACGATTTATACACTTTTGCACTATAGGATCTTTATGATTTTTCCTAAAGTGTACAAATATTGGTAAATCTTTCTATTGTGAAAAAGTCTCTACAAAACTTGACAAAATATGACATCCTAACACAAATGGGCAAAAATCTGTGAATGAGCATTTTAGAAAAGAGGACTGACAAATGGACAATAAGCACAGGGTAAGATCAGCTTCATCAGTCGTTAGGGAAGCACAAATTAAAACCACAACACATTTCACCACACATTCATTGGAAAGACCAAAATAAAATGCACTAATACTGTCAATTCCAGTTGTTGGTATTCTAACCCAGGATAGGAATGTAAATTGGTAAATATAACCAATTCTGGAAAATTGTTTGGTAGCATCTACTCATTCCAACCTGCATACCCTATGATACCAGTTGTCTCCTTCTTAGATATAACCCCCAGCACAAATGCATACATATCATCATCAAAATTCATTCATATACATTCATAGAGCCATTATTGACAGTAGCTCCAGATACTATCTAAATGATCAAACTATGGAACAAATGAATCTCATAAAAAAAAATGAGAGCATATTGTGAGCAGGCATAGCTCATCAATGAGGTACAGATGTTTGTACTGCAATCATCTGTGGGCTCCAGGAGAAATGACCAAAAAGAAGTGTAGCAAGTGCCATTAGGGGGGTTAGGAATATTCCACTTTCTGATATGGTTACATGGATATCCTCTGTTTGTGAAAAATGTAACAAAATGAACACTAATGATCTGTGTTCTTATCTGAATATATATTTAAATAAAATTTCAAAAATTGCATCTTAGGGAAAAATGGATTAACTACTATAACTTCTGTCTCATACCAGTATCATTCATCTATTTACAAAGATTGGAAAAGTTGTATACTTGTAGTGGGATTGACCATAATATAAATGAAGTTTTTATTGTTAAGGTAATTTAAAGAAAAATCGCTTATTACAGGAACTGTTGTATCCTTATTCCCCCAAGAAGGCAACCACAAACTGGGCTGAATTTCTGCATGTTCTTCTGGTTTGGGATTTTTAGGTTTTTGCTTAAATAAATACTGATATTAATGACAAAGGAATATTATATTATTTTACCCTGATGTATTTCTGAGATGATGAATTTCATACTTTGAAGAGAGCATCCCAAAAGGCAGATGTTAAAAGTGGACTTTTCATGGAAGATGAACCCTAGTTTCAGAGAAATTATCTCTTCGATGTTATTAGACCTTCATAATTACAATCTCTACCGCAATTATACTTTTAAAAATTACCTTAATTAGAGATAATAGACACTTTCAATTTGAACTAAATCAGGAAATTTTAGTGCAAACTGTATTTTGCCAATTCTCTTCATTACATATATTCATGAAGATATCTCAAATGCCCTATAGGGGTCACATTCTTATTTAGCCAATAAATATATAGATAAATTATAATTGTTTTAATGAAAAAAAGAGCAAACTCCACATAGAGAAGTAAATTCAAAGTCAAATTATGGTAGAGAAAGTAAATCCAATGCAGGAATAATTAAAAATGACTAATACTACATATAACATATGCATGCCCATGAAAATACACACCTTTTATTTCCTTGGCATTCAATAGGATATGATATTGACTTCAAAAGTTTAAGAGGCGAGAAGACATAAAGATATACAGTATGTGTCTCCTGAGATGCAAATCTTTGGACTTCTAAGTACAAGAAATTAAAGGCCAAAATATTAACCTCAGACTATGAAGCATAATGAAAATAAGTTAAAATTATTTATTGATAGAAGTTAACATTTACTTGGAAAGATAATCAAGCCCTATTAATTATACAATTTAAAGGTAAGATTTTCCTGTAATAAGGAAAACTGGTTGGAAATGTCAAATGATCATTCACTCATTCAGTCATTCACTCATTAATTATTTGATACATTTTAATGAATGGCAGGCACTATTAGGGAAGTAAAACAAAAATCTCTGCCCTTGTAGAACTTACATACAAAGAAAAGGAAACAACGCTAAAGACAGATAAGTGAAATAAAGATTTGTTAAGTAATAACTAAGTTAATAACTGCTAAGAAAGAGCAGGGCATGGTGGCATGTGTCTATAATCTCAGCACTCAGGAGGCTGAGGCAGGAGGAGCGCCATAAGTTTAAGGCCAACCTAGGCTACACACTGAGTTCAAGACCAGTCTGAACTACATACCCAGAACCTATCTCAAAAAACAATGCAACAACAACAATAACAAAAACAAACTTAAATTAAAAAGAAAACACAAAATAGTATGAAATGATGTGGGCAAGAACATCTGTAGTTAATGTGGTGAGGGAGGATCTCACTGAGAAAATAATATTACGTGACATGACCCATAAGATATCTCAAAAAATAATTTCAAGCAGAGGGTAGGAAATTACACTAAGTGTAGAGGTCAACCCTTCCAGAAAGCCTTTCTAGACTTTACTTATGCTTGGCTGAGTGGGGAGCTCTTACGGTTTGTATAATAAGTGTACCTCAAAGTGCTGCATGTTAAAGGCTTATTCCCCAGGACGGCACTACTGGGAGGTGGTAGAACCCTTAGGAGGAGCAGCTAATGAAAGGACCTTAGGTCACTGGGTGAATGTCCTGGAAGACTATTGTGGGAATGTGGCACATTCCTCTCCCTCTTTTGTTTCCTGGGCATGAAGAGAGCAGTTTATTCCACCACAAGCTCCCTTCCATAGCCTTCTGGCACATCTATCATAGGTTCAAAGCACTAGGTCTGCCTGACGTTGGACCGAAATCTTCAAAAGTCTGAGCCAAAATAACCTTTTCTTTTTATAAGTGAATTATCCCAGGTTTTTTGTTACAGTAAAAGAAAGTAATATAAGTACTTTCCCACATGCTTCGACACCAATCAGAACTAAGCCCTATATCATAACCCTTGCTTTACGTGGAAATTGTCTGATTGTATGTTTCCTTTATTCACTCACAATAAGAAATGTGTCCATTTTCCTATTATCCTTTGTTCCTAACAGGGTTGGAACATAAAATAAACATTTGTTGAGCAAATGATGGATTTTAACAGGGGCTAAAATTCCCTGTACAAAATCCTTAGTAAAAGTTGTCCCAAATATGCAGAATTACAGAAAATGGCAGTTTTAGAAAAGATCTGCCCAGAATCATTCTGTACATTTTTCAGATCTTTCAGGTCACCAAGGTAATTTAGCTCAAAATTAGTTAGCTTAAATAAAAGACTAACTTAATCAAGATTTACCTAGCCAGAAACTCACAGTAAAAATAAAATGAGGAGATTAAATAAGAAATGTACAAAGGCAGTGCTTTTTGTTTGATCTCAATGGCATTAGCCATTAAATCTCTCTCTCTCTGTCTTCTCTACTTAATAAAATAAAGGCCATATGGAACCAAGTGCAGGTAATCAAAGTAGCACACAATGCTCCCTCTCTTTCCTAACAGTTCTTCCTTTAGTACTTCAGAGAAGAAAAGCCAGGAGAATCAGAGGCTGTCAGCAGGTGAGAGAAACTGTTCTTTTAAGTACTTGGATGTCAGGCTAAACTAAAAACCAGTGAACTAGTACAAATGTCAAAAGAGTCTGAGAGTCTAGACTCAATGTTTGAAAATAAGGTGTGTTAGCAGAAAAGGGTCTAAGTAAAATGAATGTGCAATTATCATATACATTTACATAAAGAATTCCTTGAAAGAGAAAATGATAGAAAATGAGAATGGCATAACTCTTCATTTCAGATTTCTCTAAAGCTTTTTATTTGATTCTGATGTCTAGGTACGTATCAAATTCAATATGTTGATAGAGTTAATCTTTTTACAACATATAAATACACTTCTTAATCTGTATATCAATTAAAATTCACAAATGTCTTAGGCATTCATATTCATAAAATGAAATTGTGGCAATATGCCCAAACCACACGAACATGTTTTTAAGCATGAACAAAATTCTTCTGAAAGCTGAAAATGCAAAACTGCAATAAAATATAGAATATAATGTATTTTCAGGAAATTTTTTTATCTCTTATAGTTCAGTCTCACATGAATAAGAAGCCCATTTGATAATGAAGTACCTTCCTTACTCAGCCCTGTGTGAGCTCCATCTCTGTGTACTTTATTCTACAAACACAACTACTACTCACAAACCAATAATAAGTACAAATAATTCCCTGTACTATTTATTTTGTTTTGGATTTTCTGCTATGTACTGTTTAGCATTTGAACTCCTGTTTTGTTTTGTTTTGGGTACTGGGAATTAAAGCCAGGACTGACTTTCTTTCTTTCTTTCTTTCTTTCTTTCTTTCTTTCTTTCTTTCTTTCTTTCTTTCTTTCTTTCCTCCTTTATTCCTTTCTTCCTTTCTTCCTTTATTCCTTTCTTCCTTTCTTTCTTCCTTCTTTCTATTTTGGATAAGATTTTTGCTAAGTCACCAAGTCGCCTAGGCTGAGATCTATGATCATTCTCCCTCAATCTCCCAGAGTGCTGGCACTCCAAGTGTGCAATACCACACCCAACTTTGAACCTCATTCTTATTAGATTGGAATATCCTTTGTTTATTTCCTAGAGGGAGGTGGGGGCCAAATTCCCACTACAAAATCAAAAGAAGACAAGATATTTCTTCCCCAAATCTACTACTCTGGGATATGACCTAAATTGGGGCCACTAGATGCTGCTACTCTGTCTTTCAATCCAAAAGGATGGACTCAAGGTAACAAGTCTAGCTCACAGACCAGTTATGGGTTCACCTGATCTATTCACTGTGGCTCCTCTTCCCTGGCCTCTACCATTTTTCTGAACCTGCTTCTTCAGCCTTCTCTTTTCATGAGTTCTTTTTGTTTCAATTAGCTAACATGGGAGTTTTTTGCTGCAACCATTCTGACACCCAGCTCAAGTAAACTAGCTTAATTTTTCTGTGTTGTTTACAACTCAGGATCAGAGGTAACTGTTTTGTTTGAGCTCCCTGTCATAATTTCCTGCAAGGCTGAACAAGAACATGCTGATTCAAAAGCAGATCATTTCAGTGTCTGGGAGAGTTGACTAACCTTTCTAAAAATAGAATGGACCCATGAACTTGTTTCAACACATGAAAGTAGAGAATGGAATTCAAGAAACCTTCATTTAAAAACAAATGTTTCCAAATCCCAGCATGACAGAATCTACTCAAGATGAGCTTTCTAATCAGTGGAAATTTACTCACCAAGTGGGTGTTAGCAATATTTGGCGACCTACTTGGTCTTCCTAAGTAAGAGAGAATGCCATAGGCCTTAGTGAATAGAGGTTAAGGATACTGATAAACACCCTACAGTGTACACATAGCCAACAACAAGAAAGTTTCTCATCCAAAAGATTAATAGAGCTAAGATTGAGAAACTCTTCTGTATATCATTTTCCCTTTGTAAATCATATATGATACATGAACAAATGCTCCACAAGTCATATATGAATAATTGCTCTATGGAGTTTGAACAACTTTCCAGTAGTCCACAATAGTCAACTATTTTCTTAATACTTCTGAAACCTTATTTCTACTCTCAGGTTGAAAAGAGCAAAATCTTATAATACTTCTGTCAACATGTTGATCCACCTAAGAACTAAACAGATGAGAAAGCATTAAGAAGAGCAAATATGATAAAGCAAGGAACAGTTGTAAAGTGTTGCAAAGGGCTGCACCGTATCTAAGGAAATGACAGGACATCCAGAACAATGAAGAGGTGTTTGAATGCCCAACAATGTTGGGAAATGAAGCCTGGAAAGAATGCTGTGATCGGATCTCAAGTATCTTTCACATCCTAAGAGTACAGATTTTCCTCTCTGAATAATAATAATTTTTAGAAAAAGAGTGAGATAAAGAAATGATATTACCTCTGCAGAAGAACTCTGGAATCACTTTAGGCAGTGATCTAATATGAGCAGTCTGGTGACAGAAAGACACTTCGGAGACTTCCTCAATCATAGAAGAATGAGTAGTCATTCATATCTTTAACAATGGTAATAGCAACAAGGGTGGAGAGCAAAAGCCAGAGAAAGATTCTTTAGATTTACCAAGCTCACTCTGTAAAATGAGCATCTTTCAGTACTATGAATAAAGGTGTAAATGAATTCACACACATGTATTAATTTCCAGGGTGCATAGAGAGAGGAAAGAAAGGGTTGGTAAAAAGAACTAAGATGTGTTAGAACATGTACCAGCTCTCATGATGAATGTAATCATTATGTATGCAAATATTCACTAAACTTTTTTAAATTTTAAAAAACATGGTTACATAGTGAATTTTTTTAAAGCTATATAATGAGGAAGTGTGCTATTTTAAAAATTTATATGTAACTTCTAATACAGAGAAAAGATGTATTACATTACCTGCTCCAGGACTTCTTTATAGGTGATAGTTTCTTTAGTATTTGTAACGGGACTGTCATAGATGATAGCAATCTTATCCCCTCTACCATTTTCAATATGACGATCAATGGCATTATAACAAATGTTAAGCATTCCCTCCACAAACCTGAAAAATAATTGAAAAATAAAAATGAATAATTACTCTCTAAATATAGTGTTGCTTAATGAGGTTATTTCTAGTTCAGTAGACCTGGTCTTAAAGCAGTGTTTCATAGTACATGCTATGCCAGATAATGATGGCTATAAAGTACATACATTTAAGATGACATGAAGTAGACATTTTTATTTTAATAAAAATGTTTTTAGGTCTCGCGGAAGATGCCGAATCACCCCGCTGCAGACAGGCAGGTCTGCCCATGCCCTACCTAGATACTGAGTCGCACAGAACATGCCGAATCAGCCCGATGCAGACAGGCAGGTCTGTGCACGCCCTACCAAGGTCCTGAGTCACCTAATCATCCCGCTGCAGACAGGCAAGTCTGCCCATGCCCTACCGAGGTCCTGAGTCACACAGAACACACCGAATCACCCCGCTGCAGACAGGCAGGTCTGCCCAAACCCTGCCGAGGTCCCCAGTCTCCCGGAACACACGCCGATCAGCCCGCTGCAGACAGGCAGGTCTGTGCACGCCCTACCCAGGACCCGAGTCACGCAGAAGACACCTAATCATCCCGCTGCAGACAGGCAGCCACCTGATTCCACACTACAAAGACTCGGAGGACACCAGACCACCAGACCAAGGTAATGAGTCCCACTGTTCCCGGCCCAGAGGTAGGGGCTTCTGAGCCATCATCCCACTGCTCCTGGTCCAGAGGAAGGGGCTTCCAGGCCACCAGCCCTTCCACCACTCCCGGCCCAGAAGGAGGGGCTTCTGAACCACCATCCCACTGCTCCTGGTCCAGAGGAAGGGGTTTCCTGGCCACCATCCCTCTGTCTGCTCCCAGCCCACAGGAAAGGGCTTTTGGGTCACCATCCTTACTGCTGCTCCTGGCCCCTGTCCCACCTCACCCAGCTCAGAGGAGGTAATCCGTGCAGGCACTAACAGCCCCCCGCCCCAGACGAAATGAGAAAACATGTAAATAAGTCTCAAAACCAGACTTCCAGATCACCTACAGCAACCCCAAAGGGAAATGAGATGGAACACT
>NW_004624837.1:419351-443938 GCF_000247695.1 Heterocephalus glaber | reverse complement strand
CTCTCTCTCTCTCTCTCTCTCTCTCTCTCTCTCTCTCTCTCTCTCTCTCTCTCTCTTTCCCTCCCTCCTTCCCTCTTTCTTTTCATCTTTGTCTTCTTCTCAGTGGGTCCTGACCCTTCCATTTGCACACATGTGAGGCTCAAAAGTTGCCTAGAGCACTTTGTAATGATACATTATTTTCTTTCCCTTCATTTATGACTACTCCACCACTCTTTGTGTTCAATATTTAAAGATGTTTGTGACACTTTACCAAACAGTGAGCTCCCTCAGTTCCACAGATTCATGGAAGAATCATTCTATCATTTACCTCATTGCTCTTTTATCGCTTTGCTTGCACCTTCTCAATATCATCTGAAGAATCTTCTTTCCCCTCATCTTTACTTGTCTACGATTCCACACATTTCATATACATCCCTTTCCTTTTGCTACGTTCTCTCACTGGATGATCTCCTCTCTCTTATGGCTCCAGCTTCCATTTTTATCTCCAATGCTTCGATCCATTCTAAGTTCCACACGCTTATAGCCAACAGTCTACTGGACATTTGTACATGGAAAAAATCCAAAGCTATAATTATTTCTCACCACTTCTAACCTCCAGCCCTACACCAACTTCAAACCTCCTATTTTCTATATTTCACTGAGTATAACCAGTGGCCTGAAATAGAAACCCAAAAATCAGATTTGGACCCTTACCCACTGTATCCAATGAGGTACAGGTAACATCCTATAATTATTCAGTTCTTTCACAGAGCAACTCACTTAAATTACAGCCTCCTAATTAACCACCCTGCCTCAAACTTGATTCAATACTTTCAAATCATCTCTTTATGCTACTAAGATACCTTTTCTCGATGTGTCATCATGTCAGGTGATGTTTAAAATCATTCCATATCCTCCCACAAGGTTCATTTAAAAAAAAAAAAAACATATCTTTAAATGACATACAAAGCCCATTCATCTACTTAGGTTTATTTCTCCCATTCAACTTTACACAATCCAGCCATATTGATTTGCAAAATTAGCAGTTTCCCGAATTCAGTCAGCTGCAGCTTCCCTGGCTATCTTTCACCTTAGTGACACCCTCCCCAAGAACTTTCAAAGCCCAATGTATATATCTTAATCACATAATATTAACAGCTAATGGACTTATTTCTAAGTTGTATTCATTTTATTGTAATCTATCTGAAAACAAAAACTATGTCATCCACTTCTGGTACTTCAAAGCTCTGCTCTAGTACATGTCATATATCAGTCACTCAATAAATATTTGATAACTGAATGAATAAAAATACTAGTAAACTTTCAAGAAGCATCACATTTAGGATTCATGTAGAATAAGAAGGAAAGCTTTTGTTGTTCCATTTTAAAGTCAAGAAAATAGAGTGTTAAAAAGGATAACACCCAAGGCAATTGGTTAGGAACTGAAGAAAGTTATACCTGAAACCTGAGTCTTTAGATATCTAAAATATCGTTCTAGTTCACAACATCATATTCATTCATTCATTTTAAAATGCCATTTCCTGCCCTCAAGTTCACTGACTGATTTCTATACCATATCCATTCTGCTGTTGAGCCAATTCAGCAAACTTTTCCTTTCATCACAGTTAAAATCTTCAAGGCCTCTCTTCCCCAGATTATCATGCACTCAGAAGTAGGTCTTCTGGAAGATGGTTGTGTCAGGGCAGCACCACACTCATCAGTGGATCCATCCACTAATAAGTTCAGTACCTGAGTGCTGGCAGGAGGGAGGTCTGGTAGGGAGAGGCAGGTCACTGGAGGAGAGAGATGTACCCTTGCCCACTCCTCCCTTTGCCCTCTGCTTCCTGGCTGGCCTTGTGACAAGCAGCTTTCCTCCCCAGACCCTACCAAGTGGCCTCCTGTCTTGGAACCTGCCAACATGAGCTAAAACATGAGCGAAAATAAACCTCTCCTCCTTTAGGGTGTCAGGTGTTTCACCCAGCAAAAAGAAAGCAACTAAGGCATACTGTAAAATTGAAAAAATCCTGCTTTGTCATTCTTTGTATCTTTTGCTTGCTGATTTGTGTTTCTTTTTTGAGACTTTCTGACGTGTTCCCAGCATATTCATAATTACTTGCTGAAGCATTTTTTTTGTGATGGCCACTTTAAAATTCTTGACACATAATTCCAAGCCTTTGTTATCTCAGTTTTGGTATCTGTTGATTGCTTTTCTCACTCCTCTTGAGATTTCCTGGTTCTTGGTTGTAACAAGTGAGGTTTTGGTTGTACATCACAAATGTACACTCTGGAGTTTAAAGATCTGATTTAAATCTTCCATTTTGACAGGCTTCCTCACCTCCTCTGACTCTGTGCGGGAGGGCAGGGTGACACCTCATTACTACCACATCCAGATGGAGACTCCAGTTCATCACTAGTCCTCCCTGACAACACTCGGGCTGAGGGCTGCCTCATTATGAGGGGAGAGATGAAATTTCAGGTTCCCACCAGGTTTCCAACACTACCCTGCATGAGAAGAGAAAGGGTACCTCATTACCACTCCCCGTTGCCTGCATTCGCACTGCTGGATGGGAGACACCATTTACCTTCTTACCTTAGCTACAAGGGAAGTTCCAAAGCCCCACAAAACTTACTTGACATCACCAGGGAAGGTGGTGACATTTGTGCCCCTTCTCTACATCCTGGCAAGATGGAAGTCTAGACTGTCAGGGAGGTTTATACTGCAAAGGATGGGATTAGGGCCACAGCTTCGTCACAGGGTTTGGCTGGATTGTGGTAATTATTATCTAAAAGTTCTCTTTCCTGTTAGGATTATCATTTCTTGGCTCTTTTGCCAGAGAGAGAAGCTTTTGTTGAGGGTTTTATTAAGTCTGTGTTCCAGCTTCTTCAGCCACCAGTCTGGGATGCATAATAAGAGAAGTCCCAAGGAACTCACTGCTATGTTATTCCTTAAGTCCCATAGTTTGCAACTGGATGACCTTTATTTCCTTCCAAAGTCTTCATATTTGTGCTTGATATGTAATAGCCTGGATTTTTAACTGTATTTAGCAGGGTGGATAAGGAGTAGTGTATATTCTCCATCTTACTCTGAAAACAAAAGTTCCCAATTGTGTTGAGCCCTTACTCTAAGCCAAGACTTTGTGTATACTAACCCAATTAACCAAAAACCAAAACTTTCCCATGAGGTGGGCACTACTAAAGGACTGAGGATACAGTAACTTGCCCAAGGCAATTTGCACAGAACCGAGTCCTTCCACATTATATGTTGCTACTTAGATGAGAAATGTCAAAGAACTTGGATTTTTTTTCAAATTCTTATAAATTGGGGTAGTTAAATATTGATCTTGCTCATATTTTAAGGTTTTCTCTTACAGAAACTTTTAAAACTTAAGGATATTCTCTGAGGCAGGGAGGATCTCCAAGTAGGCGAAGAGAGCAGCAGTATTGCAAGAGATGTCACACTGATAGGGCTCTGAGGTGATTACAATCAGTGAATACACGAAAACAAATTGGCTGTACTCAGAGATTAGTATACTGTGGTACTGGACCAAGTAAACTGCAAGGGGCCTCTCAGTTCAAAGATTTGATTATTCTTCTATGACATGATTCTCACTTAACTGTAAATCAAATCATTTCAATAAAGGTCAATTGAATGACTCCATGTACTCTCTACCATTCCTTCTAAATTCATGGACAGATTTTAAATAGTTTGTCTCCCCAGTAAAAATAACTAATGCTTATTGTAACAAAATAAGGAAAAGAATATATACTTTAAGATATTTAACTTTATTCTTTCTATATGCAAATGTTACTTCTTGTACACATAATACGATGCTTTGCCTCTATATTTAGGATTTTACATTTTTCCAAGAGCCTGATAAATATTCAAAAAATCAAATTATGGCATAATATTCCTTTCAAGGGCTACACAATAATGAAGATAATCCTATGTTTTTGTCAATTGCTTTTCACAACATTATCATTATTTTAAAAGAACCTAGGATGATGTTTCTTCCAGAGAAATATTGGTCATATTATTTTTCAAATTGCATTTTGAGGCTATAGTTCTACAATACAACACGTATATGCACACACATTAAAATCAAGTAATTAAATTGCCTCCTGGAAATGTTGAATCAATATACATTACCATCAGCATTACCTGAATATACATTTCATTAACCTCTAAATACAAATTATTCTCAGCATTCTTCAATTTAAAAAGTGAAAAACAATTTTAATTATTTTCTTGGTTACTAATGTTGATTAACTGTTATGCCTTACTAATTTTTTAAATCTTTCTACATAAGATATTGAACTTTTTCTTTTTACTCTTCTTAGTACAAGTTTGCAGAACATGATTACACTTCCTGTAGGGAATCCATATGTGTACATAATGCATTTCACTTCCCTTTTTCTGCCCCTCCCTCCAATCCTTTTATTTTTCTAGCATCAGATTGGTTTATCTTATAAAGCCTTATAAAGTTAATCATATATACTGATTGGAAACCAGACTAATAGGCCAAAAAACATATAAAACATGTAAGACAATTGTACTAATTCAAGGTACACTTTTAGATATCTTGTCAGTGCCAGATTACAATACATTTTTTTCTTTCTCAATTTTCCTAATATATATGTTTCTCATTTTCTATATATATATTACGTAAGAGAAACCATGTTGTATTTAACCTTGTGTAACTGAATTACTTCATTTAACATTATGGTTTCAAGGTGCATCCATTGTCCTACAAATGACTCAAATTTAGCCTTCTTTATGGAAGACTAGTATTCTATTGTGTACAAATACCACATTTTCTTTATCCATTCAGCAGTCGATGGACAAATAGGCTGTTTCCAAGATTTAGCTATTATCAATTGTGCTGCTATGAACATGGGTGTGCATACATCACTGTGGTATGCTATCTTTAACACTTCTGGCAAGATGTTATGTCTGACATTGTTAGGGATGATTTTCTGAGTTTATTCACAAATTTTAATTCATGAGGCTTCCTGATATAAACACATTTTAATTTTTATGTAGCAAATTAAATTCACAATTTCCTCTGTGATTCTATGACAACTCAAACTCCTTCCCTCTGGTTTTATCTATTAATCTCATGTCTCAATAATTTATTATATGGATATATATGCAATCTATGAGTATAATGATGTTTTATATATAAGTATATATAATACAATTATCTGTAGTTTTTCAGTCAATTTTCCAACTCTCATTTTTTTTTACTAATCCTACTCTCTTCATTCACTTGTAATACTCCCTCCTACCCATACATATTAGCATGAATTATATACCACAGTCTTTTTCAGGACTATAGTTTCTAGATACGACTACTGCAATGTTCTGACAGTAGGTTTATGAATTACTATCTCTTTACAAGGCAGTCAGTTTTTGCTTCTGCTGAAGAAAGAAAGGAAATCTTTATGGCCTTTGCCCCACAACATCTCTCCCTAAAAATTTTCCATTGAAAACTGCAAGCAGTTTTAATTTGTCTTATACACAATTCAAATAACAGAAATATGTATATGATTAAAACTATAGTGATAATAATAGTGGGACAACTGGTAATGGTAACATTACCCGTTCAGAACAGTGGAAAATTTTTACACATACAAAGCAAAGAGAAGGTTAATGATTGCTCAATCTAAATGTCAAAAGAGGTTTGGGAGATCCAAGTATACTGATTATAAAAAAAGATTTCCATGATATTTTATACGTTATTTTGAAAAGAAAGAAAAGGGTCCAAATTTATTCAACCATTATACAGAACACTCTGTATTCATGAGAAACCTATAAACCCAAAGCAAGTAATAAAAAGGCTCAAGAAAAATCTTCCAATAAAACTCTGAAATAACTTCAAGATCAGAGGCAGGAAGGAATAAAGGATGGGTCCTAGGTGTTTGGATGGATAATTAAGGCACACACTGACCCCTCCTCCACCACACACACAAACACAGCACATCAACTTTTACTGACCTAGAAAGTAACTTTTCGAGATGACAGAGTTTCTGTACAGAG
Source organism: Heterocephalus glaber (assembly GCF_000247695.1). The sequence goes on along the minus strand of NW_004624837.1, from coordinate 437,922 downwards.
GATTCTGTAGAAGCTTTAAGGCGTATAGAATAGGAAGAAAAATCTACATAACTTCTAGAAGGCCTAGAAAATCTACATATCACCACCTCCTGGGAATCTTTTCTCTTGCAAAAGTCCTTCTTAAGAAAAAGAACTCTGCTAATCACAACCTGGTTCATGGGCAAATAAAGAAGGATCCTTATTTGAAACCTGAAATGTACTCCATTCAGCTACTTGCGTCTTGACTTTCAGTTGAGAATATGAATGTCTGTTGCGTGTGCAGGCATATTCATATATACATGAATATGATAAATAATAGATGATTTATAGATAGATAGATAGATAGATAGATAGATAGATAGATAGATAGATAAAGCTACCATAATACTATGGTATATTTCAACAAGGAGAAGGGTATATTAGAAACTTCAATATTTGAACTATTTATACACATCAATAAAACAATTAAAAATCCAATTGGCAAGGAACCTCTCTGCACAGTATCTATTTAGAAAAACCAAAAATGGTCAACAAATATAAAAATTATTCTCAGTCTTACTAGCAATCAGGAAAATGAACACTAATATAACAGTGAGATGCAATTTCCCCTTCTAAAATAATGTAAAACATAATATGCTGTGTGGATAGGAATAAAGAAGAAATAGCACTCCTGATATAATGTTGGGAGGCAAATAAATTAGATGAGCAGATTAGGTGAGCTTCTAATCAGTATGTACCAAGATTTTAAATCCACATCATGTAGTATCATGCAATCATTAAAACAATGAAAATCATTATATGGTGTAATGTCCAAAATGAATATTTAACTAGGCCAAAGCAAGTTATGTGTTATGTAAAAAACATAAGGAGTATGGGAAAGACAAAAGAAAATATTAATATTGGTAAACCCTCAATAAGAGAAAATGGGGAGGCAGTAACAGAGAAGTGAGATAGTCGACATTTTTATGTAACAATACCTGAGTTATTTGATTTTTGTTAAGCAGGCATTTATAGTTTAAATGGATGTTTAAAGTACTTTTATATAAGAATATAAATTTTATTGGTCTAGCGTGGTTGGCTTTGGTCTAACTAAAGCATAAACTCTATAACCACCATAACTTCCATTACAGAAAAATTTTTAATTAAGTAAAAACATCATTTTTAAATTCTCCTTGGTGCAAGTAGTACTTCTTCTACTCATTACAATCTCAATTCAGTTTTAAGGAAATAAAACTGTGGCTATAAAAATCTTGTTTCTTATTATTTGCTTTTCTCACCAGAATTAATCTTAGGCAGCTGAAAAGTAAATAATAAATGGCTACAATGAACTTCAAACCAAAAACAGATATGCTATACATCTATGGTTACCACTGCTTCTGTCCTCCACAATTTCAGTTTTCCCTCTTTCTTGGCACCTTTAAGATTTCACTTTCAAACCTGTGTGAAATGAGGCATGGTCACATGTCCTGCAACCCATGATCTGACTACAGATGTAACACAAGCAAAGCTATCTTCAAGAACCAGTGAGTGTTCACCTACTTCCTTCTCCCTGTTATAAGGACTATTGACATTCCATGTAATGACTGCACTGGCACCCTATATATTTAATAAGAGTGGAGCAAAACTAAGATAAACTTATAGGTAAGAGAGTAAAAATCTGTGCTATTCTAAACAAGGAAGATTTGGAGGTGGTTTATTTCTGCAATATACCCTTCTCTACTCTGACTGATATCAAGATACATCAAATTAGGCAAACTTTAAAATAACCGTATTTTATAATTCAAGAGAAATACATTCTAGGGCAAATGAAATAGGAATCTCAGCCAGTGCAAACTGCAGTAATGTTAGGTGCTCTTGAAAATGAATCGGACACACCACCATCGATGTCTAAACTACCAGAAGCTAGGCTGAGAGTCTTCCAAACAGGTTCTGTACCAAAGAAAGCTGTTCAAGTTCCTGCTGGACTTCTCATCCACAATTTTCCTAATTGCCTTCACCTTTTCCTCTTTAATACTTGCTAGCTTACATCCAGTGTAAAGGCTCAGCCCTTGAGAAACTTTCTTGAAGTTGATTTCTTCCACCTTAGTCTATCCTGAATCTTCTCTTTCCTAATGTTGACTGTAGCTCATCTCGTATTTGACTTAGGCCTTCTTAATCACAGAAGTTAGAACGGGGTGTATAGTTTGGTCCACATATGGATCTAAGTCAGTACCTAGGGCTACATGTCTGAAGGGTTTGTAGGAGGTTGGGAGTTTGACAAGCTCCGGGCTCTTGTCATAATCTCTGGGTCTTGGGAGCATCAGTGGTAGCAGAGTTAGTCACATGATTCTCTATTTCCACAACTTTTCCACCAACACCTATTTCCAATCTTGCTTTTGCTGAGAGATAAAATTTTGCTACTTAAGCTTGTATGTATTATTCAAGCATTTAAAAAGATACTGAATTCTGATATTTAAGAAGTATCTTTCTTCCAAAGAGGGAAATCAATAGCAATTAATTTGTGAATTTGATTGTGAAACTAGAGAAAATTGAATTAGTAAAATCTAAAATGTGCCTCTCAATTCCACTAAGCTCTTTTCCTATAAGAATAAAACAATATAATTTTAAGTGTCACATATTATAAAACTCAAAAACCAACCTTATTTCACTTTGCCTAAAATAATTGTTGAAATCTTCTAATGCAATCATATTTAGTAATCATATTGTAAACTTCTGTGATCTTAGGTATTGACTTCTGTGCTTTTTATGCATTTAATATTAAATAACTGGAAAGTCTAAGCTTTTATTTTACTTTCTTATATGAACTTCTTTCTTAGCATAGCATTATAATTTCTTGTTGTGATGAATTTCTATTTGTTTTGTTTGTTTGTTTGTTTTTTTGGTACCGGAGATCGAACTCGGGTCCTTGCGCTTGCAAGGCAGGTGACGGAAACACTGAGCTAAATCCCCGGCTCCTCTATTTGTATTTTTATTTCATCACAGATTCAAGACAAACAACAATAACAAAAGCACTTCAGTTTCCTTTTCAAAAATTAGAAAAACACAAGGTCACCTTATAAGAAAGAATTCAAAGATAAAAATTAAATTTTATTATCCACCTATCAAAACAGTGTTACCTATATAAAATTTATAACACAAAAGGCATCATCTGCTAAGCAAACGTCAAAAGATCACAACCCCTAATATTAACTATCAATTATGATTTTTCTCTGCAAAAGTATAAAACTAATGACCTGTTCTCCACTCTCAAAAGGAAGACTTTTCTTTAATAACTATAATAAAAATCAAAATGTGGTAAATTTCCTGACAGTGGTATAAACTAAACATGATAAAGCGCAATACTAAAAAGAGATCAGTTCTACTTTCAAAAATGTAAGGAGCTTGTAGACATTGAAAAGAAGGTATTACAGTGTAAAGGCCTGGGATTTGAGGTCAATAGGATAGAATTCAAATCTCAGACATGTCATCTGCTAGTTATATGAGTACAGGTAAGCAATGGACACATGTAGGCCTTCTCTCATCTACAAAAGAAAACTAGAAAAAATAAAAACTATCATCATGTCATGTGCTCTGTGTCAAGAAAATGCTTGAGCATTTAACACAAATTAATTCATTTAATATTCACAAGGACTTTATGAGATAAGTATACTCATATCATTCTCATTTTACAGATGAGGAAATGGAAGTAGACAGCATTAGTGCTCTACTCAAGGTCCACACTGGTGATTGACAAACTGGGATTGATGTCAACAAGTCAGGCCCTGGGTCTTCATCATTACTGTTTGTTGATGGATTACTGTGTGATTACTCTATCCTTTACACGAGCATAATTTTAACACATTGAGTTAAAGCCTTTCATTGACCCTGTAAGACCACACTTTTATTACTCATATGTACAGATGAGGAAACTAGATTAGAGAAGTTATGAAAGTGTAGTTATATGAAAGGAGTAAGAAAAACAGCCTAGAGTAGATCACAAGTGAAGTGAGGCTATAAACGGGTTTTTGTTGTTCTTGTTTGTTGTTGTTGTTGTTTTGCAAAAATTACTATGCTGATACCAAAGATGAAAAAAGAGGTGTGATTTGAGAAATATTGAAGAGAAAGAAAGGAAATTGTAGAATAAAATACAGAGAAAAAGCGGAAAGAGCACACATCAAAAAAACCAAGAGGTAGAATGGGGTCAGCAAACTGCGATCCACATGCCAAATGTGGTCAAATATCTGTTTGTACAAACAAAGTTTCATGGGAACATAGCAATGCTCAATCATGTGGTTGCTTTTGCTCCACAATAGCAAAAATGAAGTGTTGCAATGGAACTTTTCCAGTCCACAAAGCCAAAAATATTCACTCTGGCCCTTCCCTAACAACATTTTTAGAGCAGCTTTGTGCAATAGAAATTTCTGTGATAATGGAACTATTCTGTATCTCTGCTGCTCAATAGGTTAACCACTAGCTAATTGCAGCTGACTAAATTTAAATTAATTAAAATTAAATAAAAGTTAAAATTTAGTTCCTTGGTTACACTAGCCACCTTTCAAGTCCTCAATAATCACATTTGGCTAATATGACTAAGGAACTGAAGTTTACATTTTACTTAATTTCAATTAAATCATTGAAATTGCCACATGTAGTTATTGTCCACTTTAGAGGATATCACAGTGGTAGAATTTCAAGGAAGTAGAGGTGGTTCTGAGAGTCAAATACTGAAGAGAAATCAAGTAAGAAAAAAACTTAAAAACAGTTAAATAACACATAGGGACTGGCGATCTTTGGGAAAGCTTAGAGACAGGTACCACGGTCACCTTTAGGGAGATGGAGGAGTATAAGTGAAGAGGCACTGGAATAAGGAATCCCAGCTGAGAAGTTAGAGTACTCAAGAAAGCAGATCTTCAGGCTCCTCTTTAACTTGGGCAAAGCTTTCAAGTGGTTTAATTATTAAAAGCGAGGGTGAAAAGTGAAGGTAGCTTTTAGGGGAGGGATTGAAAGTTAGTGAGAAAAGATTTTTTTCATGGAATAAGCAAGTGAAACAATATTAGAGAGCAAAGTTCAGGTTCTGTTTTGGAACTGCAAGTGCATTAATGCTGTTGAAACAAGAGAACAAGAGATGTGTTTTTGGGAAGGGAGCAAAGCATGAACTAAGGCAAAACCAGCAAGGGCAAGCCTGTCTTAAAAGCCTGGAGAGTATGTTAGGGATCAGAAGACCCGAAAAAGGTTTGGAGCAGGGAAATTACTTGTTCAAAAATGAATATTAGCAAGAACCTCTGTAGAGCAGTATGAATGTAAGACTTCGGAGATTAGCTAAATGGACTCATTTAGCATCTATCGACTGGCATAGAAGTTCATGCTAAGGAAGAAAAACTTGGAAAAACAAAAGGAATTAAAAGTAGGAAGAAGGGCAGTGACAAAGAACACAGTTAGTGACCTATAGACATCAAATTTATGTCACCTTTAAGTAATACCTGGAACAAGAATTTTTTTTTAAAGTTTTGAAATAGAAATAGAGAGAAAATTAACATTTTGTTAATCTTCAGTAACAGGCTAAGTTCTGAGTTTAGCTTACAAATAGTAAGACATTTAATCTACACAATATCCCTTGATGAAGACAATGTTTTCCTCATTTTATAGATGAGAAATGAAGTTCAGAGAGATCAAAAGATCTTTCCAGAATTACAAAGCAATGCTTTTTGATTCCAAGGAAAATGCTATGAGTGCATTTCCGGTTTCAAGTATTTGTATGCTTACTTGAATAATCTTTCTGTTCTTGTACAATCTCTGCTTCTTGTGGGCAGAAACCATATGGTAATTCATTAATGTCTCAGTGGTTATTTCCTGAAGTGGGAATGGATAGAAATTGAGGTGAAAGGCTTCTCACACATTAACACAAAAAATAAAAAAGGGTTTCATGAGGTAAAGGATCAGTGTTCAGCCAAAACAACGACTGGCTCAAAAGAGTACTGTGGCACACACAGCGAAGGCATTAAGCATTTTAAGAGGGAATCATGTTGCTTTATTCACACATTGACATCTCATGTTAATTGTAGCTACTTGGCTTTGGGCAATATCAACTGACTGTTTCTGAAAACCCTCCAAACTTGGTAATTACTTACTTGGAGCAGCAAAATAACCTTATGTTCATTTAACCACTAGGGACATTGTTTTCGTAGATGTATTTGGAAGGCACATATCTCTGAGGATAGACAATTACTTTAATAGAGAAACCCAATGCGGGGTGGCGGGGTAGCCTTTAATCCCACGCATCCTTTCTTTCTACATGCATACATACACATAGAGCCCATCACAACAGCTCTGGCCACAGTCCGCCCTGTCTCTACCTGAAGGGAAACCTCAGACACCTGAAGTCTGCCAGGGCATCTCAGATTAAAAGTGAGTGAATTGCCAATGAAGAGAAATGCAGCCAACAGAAAAAAAGAAGAGAAAGAAAGGCTTACAGGAAATCAATACCTGTTATCTGAACTGAACCAACTGTCAATGAAGAGAAAAGGCATGAATGGATGATTTTAAAGATTCTCAGTCCGTGAGTCACGCCTGACAATAAATTCAAAGAAGAAGGTGAGAGCACCATTTCATCTTGTTTTATTTGTATTCTAGAGGAAAAAATAGGAAAAACAGAACTGAAGTGAAAGGAAATAACATTTAACTTGAAATAGAAAGAAAAAACAAAATTACAATTTATTGACTTAATATTAATAAAATTAAAAGATGAGATCTTAACAAATTTCTATTTCAAAGCATAAGTTTATTGAAATAGACTATAATGCTAACCAAGTATGTATGTAACATTGTTTTAAAGAGAAAGCAAACTTTATCAGTCAGCTTCTTCATGGTAACATGTAGAACACTCCTAGGAACAAGGGTCCTTAATCAGCCAACTCAAAATAACTCATGAGAAGCTCAAAAGGAACCAAACTCCACACAGACTAAGTTCCTAAAAAACACAACATATGATCTTGGATATCTCCAGGTCTGCAAGAAAGGACCCCCAAGAAATCTCAGGATTATCCAGACAACCAGGAGTTGGCAGACGGGAAGGCGGAAGGAAGGAAAGGTGGAGGAAGCAAAAGATGCTTCTCACCATTTAATCCTAATGGTAACATGGTAACAACAATTAAATGATGAGCCAGGCATGATTGCACACGCTGTAGTCCCAGCACTCAGGAGGCTGAGGCACAAGGATCACTGTGAGTTCAATGCCAGCCTGGGCTCCATAGTGAGTTTGAGGTCAGCCTGAACTACATAGTGAGACCTTGCCTCAAAAAAGCAAACAAACAAAGACCAATTAAATGATGAAGAGAGAGGAGGAGGGGGAGAGAGAGAAAGGATATAAAAGGAAAAAACAGCAGCACCAGAATCACACAGAGGAGGAGGAACACAATTGTTTACATGGTGTCGTCATATTGTAGCTAAAGAGAAATTGGAGGAAGAAAGGGGAGAAGTAGATAAAGATTAAAGCAAACATTCTACAAACCTGAGAACTTTAGGACTGTACTTTTTTTTCTGTTTTTATATTATACCTTCATCTTAGCTACCCATTTGTTCTTTAACAAGGTTATACCTCATGCAGAATGACATGCTGCAATGTTCTGATGCAACTCTCCCTACACGCAAGGCTCCCAGGAAGCAAACACCATACTCATTAACTCATTTCATTCAGCACTTAGAGATATCCACAGGGAGATACTGAATACAAGCTCTTATTAAAGAGGAGGAATGTAGTCACTTCTGAGTGACTAAGAACTTCTGTCCATTGAGTCTTATAAAGCATGCTGTCATTGCTTAGATAGACTATGGATTTGGGAGACATACACAGGAAGCATCAGTTGTGTCTGCAATTTTTTATTACTTACATTCTAGACAAATGTGACAGAGTGTGATTTCACAACACTGGTTGAGAGTACTTCAAGTTTGTTGTTATGTGTTGTTTTTTCAGTACCAGGGATCGAACTCAGGACCTTGCACTTGTGAGTCAGGTGCTGAGCCACTGAGCTAAATCCCCAGCCCCACTTCAAGTTATTTTCAATGAATCTTTAAATATTTCATAAAGAAAAAGACTATGATAATTTATGAACAGTATTTATTAATTTTGGAGAACAATTTGATAATATACATCAAAAAGTACATAATTACATTTTGACTAAGAATTTATCAGAAACACACCAGAGAGAGAGAGTTTTAGAAGGCTATGTCCAAAGATGAAATATATCTGCCTATTATAGCAAATGAAGAGAAACAATCTCAATGCCAATATAAAGGGGCCGTGTGACAATTTTATGTTCACCTAATTTGGTAAAATATTCTATATATATATATAAAAAATCATGAAGCAGAATGAAAAAAATCACAACTCATTACACTTGGGAAAATAAGCTATCAAATAATATGACCAGCATCATTCCATGTTTCCATAACTAAAACAGGAAGAGAGATCTAGAGAGTCAAATAGAATGGCAAACAGACGTATATTCTAAATTTTTAAAAGGCATAGAATATACATATAAAAAATGAGTGTCAATAAAAATAGATAAATCTTAATAAGGTCTATAAAACTGAGCTAACTGCATCTTCCCAATATCAAATTTGGTTTTGATAATATATAATATATACAATAGTTCTATCTAATGTTACCATGTAGGGAAGCTAAGGAATGGATATAATGAGACACTTATACATTAATTTTGCAACTTCTTAATTATTTCAAAATAAAAAGGTAAAAATAAAAATAAAGACTGAATGAAACTGTATTAAATATACCCAGAGAGTTACACTAATATTATAGGTTAAATATTGCAGCCTGGTAAATTTTCTACTTTAATTTTTACATTCCTAAGTTAGACTGATTAAAATTTAAATTGTACTACTAGTATAGTTGAAAAGTGGAATGAACTTAAATTTTAATCAAAATTATTTATGAATATAGAACTGCCAATACAAACTAATTCAAACTCAAGTTTAAACCCCAAGTTAGGCCATGTATTTATAAAACTTTTTAATTAAAACACATGACATCTCAATCCAACCTCTCACTTCTACCTCCTACCAAAATAACCTTACACAAGACACAAAAATAATAGTCACTTTGCCAAAGATAGATCTAACAAGACTAAACACTGGATGCAGTTTAAAACATTAAGCAAAATAATTAGATAAAATCCATATTATTCCTTTGTTCTCCTAGCTATATCTGGCAAACTCTCAGAGGACAATGTTGTTACTTCCCTCAGTGTCTACACGCTCTATTCACAGATGAAACATTTCCCATTACCATGTCCATAATTTGAAAGTAGAGTATACTGCAGCCCACTTAATTATCCAGAGCTCATTATCTAGCTGGTGCTAACCAAGCCCATTATTTCCCTTTATCCTCTCTTTTGCTATTTGTCTTTTTCTCACCTTCCTGCTTATTAGCACTTCACCTGAAAGTGAAAGGCTCTACAGAGGAATAGCGTTAGAATTAGTTGATTATTTATTAAAGGATTCATCACTTAGAAAATGGCCACTATCCACCAAAATGGAAGCTGTGTGCTGTAATTATTCACACTTCAACAATCAAAGGTAATTCAGAGTAGAGTCAACCATAAAACAAAACATTTTATCACCCATATTTTCGCAAAGTAATAACTAGACAGTGTATATCATTTGTGATTACTCTTATTATGCAAGGAAATGAAGACAACAAAACCTTCAAACTCGTTGATGTCTTGGGTAATTTGGGGTTTTGATTGGATGGATAATTCAGGTATTATCAAATTTAATTTCATAGAAACTTAAATTTATGGGATAGATTAAGAAGGTTAATATACCTATGATAAAGTTTTAAACTCAGTTCAACTGATATACTCAAGGTCCCGTGCATGGTGTAGAGATAACAAATATGATTTAGATCTGATGCCTGCTCTCCTACTGCCTGGTGGAGATTCCTTCATTCACTGGTAAAAAAAAGTATTGATGGAGCATCATCATATAATGTGGGTGTGTACTAACAAAATGGGAATGAAAGAATTTTTGCCAAAATAGCTTGAAAGAAAACAAGATTAATGTTCTTCTCAGGAAAGAACCACTAATGACTTTATGGTAAAAGCCTTAGAGACACCATAAGGAAGTAAAGTCAAGAAAATATAGACTAGTTAGAAAACAGTGAATACTTAATCCCTCTCAGATGAGGCGAAGGTACAAGACACATAAAAAGAGAATAAATGAGGAGAAAGGATGTTAAAATCAAAGATTTTTTTTTAATTCTACAGTCTTTATAGATCCTGTCATCTAAAGAATCATACAGCAACCAAAAAGAAGTTAGAATATAACTATAACTCATTACAAAAATAGGGCTCTATAGTGTAACCCAAATAGGTTGAAAATTAAGTTCACCACTGTATAATTTCAGACAAATCACTTATCTCTCTGTGCTTTAATTTACAATTATAAAAGTGCATTATAATTGCCCCTATTCAAAGGTCATTGTGAAGTTTCAAAAAGATAAGGAAGTGCTCAGTAATCAGTACTGCTTTTGTTGTTACACCTTTGGCAGTTGTTTTGTTATTATTACCATAATTGAGAGACAATATATCAGCATGAGAGAAAAGAAGGTCTCTATCACAAGCTAGAGAATAAATGCACATGCATTTCCCACTCAATCTATTGCAGAATCTCCAAATAGCCCATTTCTTATTTTGGCTCACTCGTTAAACACTCAAAGAAAGTAATGCTTTGAGTTCATTGATTCTCCCAAGTGTGACAACATCTATGAAACAACACAGAGAAGTAAAAAGACTACCATTCATTCTTGTCTTAAATTCAAAAAATATCAGAGGGCTGGAGATATAGCTCACCAGTAGAGTGATTGCCAAGCATGAGCTAGAGAGAGAGAGAGAGAGAGAGAGAGAGAGAGAGAAAGATTCTTATTAGCACTAAAAGCAGCAATAGACACAATGAGATTCCTGAGCAATTTCTTTCTTCACTTAGCTGATGCCATTTATCATGGTCTGTCCATCTGCATATCTCTTTTGAGAAAGTGCAACAGGAAACTTAGATCAAGATGAAGGACAATGAAAGGAAAACAAGAAGAAATATTACACAAAAAATCATTAGAAGGAAAATTAAATCAACAATTTTAATAATTACAAAAGTACCACCCATCATAGTATTTTCTTTTACTAAGAGGTTGGAGAAAGAAAATAATTTCTGCTACTCATAATTAGATGAATTAATTAAGCTACTTATCACTATATTGTCATAAAAATAGCACTAAAAGCAAACCACACATAATGAGTAATGTGGTCATTACATATTTCACTTTAACCAGAAAACCAACACAACACTTTTAAGGAAGAAATAAATACTGTTGTCTACTGTCCTAGACACAATAGTTGTCAACTAATTTAAAGCTTCCCTCCCTCCACCTTTGGAAATGTTGTAAACAATAAAACATAGAGTTTATTTTTCCAAAGTGTAGCTATTATTCTGTACTTCCTATGAATATTTACTATTTCTTAGTTGTTGATCCATGTTTTACACTTTTCTTACACTACTATTGTTTTAAAAAGATAAAGTACTTTTAACTTTTTTTTAGCAGAGTTGGGATAAGAAAAGATAGAAAATCTAAAATTAATTGTAGGAGTAACATAATGATTTAGGACTGCAGACACTAAATTTATACCGCTTAGATTCAGATACAAGACCTACCACATATTTATTAGTTTTTTAAATTTAGGCAAGTTTCTTAAGATCTCTGTACTCTCATTTTCATAATCATTCAAGAGAATAAACACTGACCGTAATTCACAAGATTATTATAAGCACTAAATTAAAGCATTTGGTATTGTTCCTGGCTTATAACATGAATAAGATAAAGTAAGTTTAGCTGTTTTTGGAATATGTCTGACTCTTTTTGTATATTAGTATACTTAATCATTCAATTAGACCTATAAAGTTATTATCATTTCCTCCTCAAGCAATAATGATAGACAATATTATGCGACAATTGCAAAATCCTAGGAGCTTGCAGAAAGTCTGGTATTTATCTACTCCTCTAATTTAGCATTCGAAAGAGCATCTATTTTTAGCTACTTTACTTTACACTGGACTCGTTCAAACTTAAAATTCTTAAACTTTAATTTTCCTACACATTATAAAAATAGTAATCTCTCCTTTTTATGCACTGTCCTTTTCTTCATTCAACCACAGGACAAAGTATATGTAATTAATCCCTTCGATATAACAAGTTCTCTATCCATAAGGTTTACACAAAAGATTTGAGTTCTACATTCATGTACACTTCTTAAAAGTATAATTTAGAGAGGTTGTTACAGTCATATATATTTTATTGCAAAGATTTATTAGCCTCCTACACTTTCTCTTGTAAATAGCACACATAATGGAAAGCAATAATCTTCTCCATGGAGTTGCTGCTCACTGTTTACAAGAGTAGAATGAAAAAAAGCAAATAGCTAAATAACTTCAACCATTGCCCACCCCCCATTCAACTAACAATACACTGCATGAAGAAAGGAAAAGTAAGTTACCTTCCAGGAGATGCTAAAATTTGGATTTTCCCCCAACACCTGGTAGTTGATCCATCACAGCTGATTGAATTTCCATTGTTCATTGATTGTGCCATTTGCCAGGCAATCCATCCTTGCTTATATAATTGCAGCATTCCTGTAGTTCACTCTGTTCTGTCCTGAAGGTTCAGCAGCCTGACAGGCTGAGAAAATTAGATACGGGACAGCACCAAGCTGCTGACCTTCAGAATTTAAAATAAGGCCCATCTTTTAAAATCAGTCTTTTCTGATGAGATTATTCTAAGGGACATTATTTTTAACAGGTGATTTTTTATGCTGACCATGGACTTTCTTAAAATATTTTTATATTATGAAGAGTGATCATTTCAAATTTTAAATTTACCTGTAATGTCTAAAATGTTCTGAATAAGTTCATTTTATTTAAGTTTTCCAAAAGCAAATGTTTCACCTTTAGATAAAATTCTCACCCAAACTAGAATTAAAGATAATTTTAAAAATACAGTATCTGAATAGATTGCTTTCCTGAAAAATTCTAAGAGTGGATGTAAAGTGTTCTCACTACAAAAGGGTAACTATGAGGTAATATTTATGCAAGTTAGAGTTAACCATTCCAAGTAAACTTCAGAGCATCCATACAAAACACAATGAATGCATGTTATCTATCAAAAAATTGAATAAATATGAGAATTTTCATAAATTATTAATACATAAAAAAAGAACAAGACCAATTTCTCAGTTTAATGTGGCTCAGCATCTTTTTGCCAAAGCACTAAAGCTCACTAAGGAGACTAAATTGCTTTCTGCTTACATAAAATTGACACTATATTTTTTTTATTTTTCTTACTTCCCTTCCTCTGGAAGCAATTTCAAAGTCACATAAAAACTGCAAGTATAAGATAACTTTTTACCCTCTGAACTATTTACTGACACGATGCACAATCATGCCAGAATAATTTAGTTCATAATTACTACAAAAAAAGATATTATTCTAGAGAACCACAATATAACCATCTAATTCAGGAAATTATCATTAACACATGACTACTATCTAATCCTAAAACTCTATTCAAGTTCTTTCTTTAATTATCCCCCAAATGTAAATTATAGAAAAATAGCCAATTCAGAATCATTCACTGCATCTAGTTTAGGTCTTTTTAGCCTCCTTTAATTTAAGATAATGCCTCAATCCACAGTCTAAGTGATTCAAGATTTGGCATTGAGCCTCTGGAACAGTTGCCTAGGTATTTGCAGGTAAGATTCTGGGCTGAAAGCCAGGACCACTGGAGTTATTACGACTAACCCAGCTTTGCCCTCTACCAACTCGCTGTGTGGCCTTGTATATAAATTGGCTTCAGTCTCCTCATGTAGGATGGACAGGGTGCATCTAACCTTGCAAGATTAAGGGGAAGCAATAATAAAAACATAGGAGAAAGTCTCTTGGACAGTTTATGGCTCCACAAAATTAATGCTTTCTTCTCTTTTTAACCATTTCTTTATCTTCTTTGTCAGACTCCCAATCAACTGTTCAGATACCTAGCTCATTAGAATCACTGCAAGATACAAGAACATAGATCTACTGAGTAGCTCTTTTTTATATCTTTTTGGTGTTTTCATTCTGTTTGTTCTATGAACTTCTAGTATCTAAAATAAAAAGGAAGAGAAGAAAGGAGGGGACAAAGAAAGATGGAAGGAGGGCAGGCAGAAAGGAGGGAAAGAAAAGAAGGAAGAAAGGGAGAGAGGGAGGGAAGGAGGACAAGGAGGATCAACGTGCAAGAACAGGATATCCTATGGAGCAATTGGTTTAAAAATAACCAAAATTCCCTTTATTTCTTCTTGACACTTCTTTTTCACTTCTGGTTTTAAACATAGGTTTTTCTTAAGGATGAGAAGAAGAAAGGATGGAGAGGGAAAAAACTATTTTTTATTTACCCAAATATTTCAACAGTTCTCCTGCCTACCCTTCCTATCACTCCCAAGCAAATGCTTAGAAATTTTTTCGCTCTGTAGTGCAATATTCTGGATTTACACTTCATTTCTTCATTGACATCACCTTACTAGAAGTCACCAAAGATATCCAAGTCACAACTAACTTCTATCAATGGTCCATAGCCTCCAAACATTTCTAGAGCATTTGCCAACTATTGACTTTCTCTGTTTTTAACTATTTGCTCCTTTATACTCCATGATACTAAAAATACTAAAATACTTAGTATTTTAGTAAATTTCATCCATTCCCACAGACTCTTTTTTTTAAGACTTCTCCCTCAAGTTCCATCTTTAGAATGTGGCTTATGTTGCCTAACTTCATCCCTCTTCCCCTCCTCTGAATACTCACAAGGTTTTAACCATTATCTCTTTGCAATTTATACTCAGATCAAAAATTCTACACCAAACTGGCCCTAGGTTTCAACCTCGTTTTTTTAATGCCCTAATTAATTCCTCCACTAGAACATTTTATTCAAATTCTTGCTCTTACAATGACTTCTTCCTTTCTCTACACCTCATTTCCAGGCAGTCGGTAGGTCTAATTTGATTCTTCTTCCTTAAGCTCCTCCTGCTGTTACTCTGGTTCATTAGACAAAGTATTTCATGTTACCTTACTCTGATACTTCCAGGCTCTTTTATTCTCCACCACCCGCAAATCTTGAAATCTGAGGCCAAACTTAGTCTCTGATACTATGTTCATCCCATTATCCTCTTTTAAAAAGCTTCTATGGATCACCACTGCCTTAGTAAGCACTGCAAATAAAAATGCTCACGGCAGCCATAGTTAATGACCAAAGCCAACAGAGCATGATGCAGTAGTGGTCTTATGACAGTGGATGCAAACAAGCATACGTACCATAGAAAGGAGATGGCAGCTTCTCATTTCTAACCAAAAGTTGACATTCAGGAATGCCTACCTATTGCTGACAATGTGTGATGTGTGTGTGTTTTGGTGTGTGTTTATGTGTGTGTGTGTGTATTTCAAAAGAAGGTCAAAAGCTGAATTGCTAAAGAAAAAAATTGATTTCAAATGAAATAATCCAATATTTGAATACTGACAACTTGCTTAAAAGCAAAAAAAAGAATGAAAACAGCACACGGATCAAAAAAAGTCCATCTGCACGATTGCCGCCAGTTTGTGAGCTGCAGCATATAAGCAAATTCCTTAGCTACTTCTACACCATACTGCAACTATTTTCTGAAATCAAGCACCAATAACTCAGAAAAGTCACTAATGCCAACAGGTCTACCATAACTGTCTTCCAAGGGCACTTGACCCTTTCTTAATTCTTTGCTTTTGTTGTGTTTGTCTTGACACACAAATGCTCTTTCTCCTTCCCAATTCCTACTTTAATGTCCAGTTCAGTCAGGCATGGTGATGTGTGGCTATAATCCCAGCACTCTGGGAGGCTGAGCAGAAAGTTTGCAAGTTTGAGCCCAGCCTGGGGAAATTAGAGATTTAACAAGACTATTTCTCAAAATAGAAAAATAACTAAAGGCTGGGGACATAGCTCAGTGCAAAGACACTGAATTCAATCCTCAGTACCAAAAAGAAAAAAAAAAATCCATTTTAATTACTACCAATTCCGTCTACAAAACCACTTGGACCAGATTAGAGCGTGAAAGACCTCTTTCATGTTCCAGTGTGCTCATACCTAGTACTTAGATATTTTGCAACGTTTTTGCACTCCATTTAACACTTAAAACTTGATACTGTCATTATTTTTATCTTATAAGTGAGATTATTGGAGCATTCTCAAAGTACGTGGCAGAGTTAGGGTTGAACTCAACCCTGTATTGTTCCAGTGCAGAAGAGAGAATAGAAAATTTATATTTTGATCATTTGTTATGTGACAGGTGTTCCATCCAGGAAAAAAATAAAACCCTTATCGAGACTCACAAATTCATTCACAATGTGGGTCACTTCTTCAGCACTTGATAATTTTCCTGTCAATCCTTAAGCCATAACCTCCTCGGCCTTCTTTCCACTTCTAAGACTTAGTGAACACTTCATACTCCAGTGCTGTTTCCTTTAGCTTAAATACTCCTCTTACCATTCTAATCTCTACTCATTTTGATCCTAATTCATATATAATTTCCTCAAGATCCCTGCTTCCATAATCATTCTGAAAAAAAAAAGGATTGTATTGTATGTACTGTAACTCCCATTATCTGTTGTATTTCCCAGCATTTACTGCAACCCTAAAGCCTTTGTAATCATGTATTTAATGCATGTCTCTCCCTTGCTGCTCTATCATGAGTCCTTTCACTGCCTCTTTCATCATTTTCTCTGCAGTGTACACACAAGGCGTGAATGATTGATATCTTTTAATTCTTATGAGACATTTGAAGACTTTGCAGAAATTAAACAAGCTTAAACTCGTAGCTAGTAAGAAATAGAGATTGTGCATGTTGAAAAACTATACTATTTCTACCACAGAAATGTTAAACCAAGCTTAACTCAATCCCCTCTAATCTATATTTAGTCTTTTTTTTTCTTCTCAGTTTATAATCATTGCAAATACATAAAAAATACATAATAAACTCTAAAAGCAAGTACTAGAATTTTAACATCAAATGTCGTTTAAATAAAAATACACTAAAACTGGACTGTAATGCTCCCATAGAAAAGGGTGAATTGATGGCTCAGAGAGTCAACCATAACACACAATGGAAAATGAATGGCCTTATCCTTCAGAATGTGGCAGCTGGATTTCAATTTCAAGATAGCAGCAGAATGTCTAATTCACCAGGAAAAAGGAATCAAAAAACACCCAATCTGTTGTTTCAGGATTAATGAAATTAATAGGATTTCTCACTGTTCTACCTTTGATTGCATATCTCCAGTGAAATCTAATACAGACTTTATTATCCAGAAAAGCCAGGTGCTAGCAGTAAGAAGTAACTTCCAGACTAGAAGGAGAGGGGGCTCCTTGCAGGGAGTTTAATGCAGCAACATGTAACTATAATTTGTTTTTCCAAGATCTCAGAGAGTACAGTACTGGTAATGCATTTTATAGAGTCATTCACTATAATGGAGTCCCCTAAATATTTCTATTCTAACTTTATACTACCATGGGTATAACATTATTGCATAGCTCCTGCCATTGTGAAAGCAAATATGCAATACTATTTTCTGTTAGGATAAGTTTGTGAATTCTGAGAGGAGTTTACTTTCATTTAAAACAGAGACAAACTTACAATGAAGAAGAAGAATCCTTCTTGCTGCTGAGAAGCGAAAGGCCATCACAGACTGTGACTACATGTATTTCAGCTCAAGTTGGGAAACAACAATTAGCCTTACTTTGCTGAAGGACTTAGATGTCTGTATCTTTCTTCACTGTACCCCAGTTCCAAAGAAAATACGCAAAGCTCCCTTGTTTCAAATTGTTCCTACACCCACTAACCACCTTCCACAGGCATAGAGCAACAAAACTCATCAAGCCTCTCTCTATATACTGTTATTTGACTAGCATCTTTAAAAGCATATGCCACTTCTGCCTTAGACTTTAATGGTATAGAGGTAAGGGAAAAAGGTGGGGTGAGCATTCACTTTGACCTTGTCGAAAACTTGGTATCAATCAAGAGAATCTGAAATTATGTATCCAACACAGTAACAGATTCAAAGGGAAACTATGTACTAAAGGTGTTTTAAAATTGGTATCCTACCTCTACTTCCCTCCAGAACTCTGCTCTGCCAAAAGAAATTCTCGGCAAGACTGAATCATTCTGCTGAAATAAATTCAAACCCAAAGTTTTATCACGTATTCACTTTGATCTTCTGGGTTGCTATGAAGCATGTCAGGCTGCATGATCCCAAGAATGCAAAGATGAATAATTCATCTACGGTATTATCAAAAGTTGGTGACATACAGTGTACTGAATTTTTTAAAATCCAAAGACCCTTTTGAAAAAATTCTTATTTAAGGCAATATTTTAGGTACACAGTGCTTAGAATATTGAAGCAAGCAACAGAAGAAGGAGAAGAAGAAGAAGAAGAAGAAGAAGAAGAAGAAGAAGAAGAAGAAGAAGAAGAAGAAGAAGAAGAGGAGGAGGAGGAGGAAGAGGAG
>NW_004624837.1:369600-419251 GCF_000247695.1 Heterocephalus glaber | reverse complement strand
AGAAGAAGAAGAAGAAGAAGAAGAAGAAGAAGAAGAAGAAGAAGAAGAAGAAGAAGAGGAGGAGGAGGAGGAAGAGGAGGAGGAGGAGGAGGAGGGAGAAGGAGGAGGAAAAGAAGAGAAGGAGGAGGAGGAAGAGGAGCAAGAAAAGGAAGAAGAGGAAGGAGAAGGAGAAGAGGAGCAAGAAAAGGAAGAAGGAGAAGGAGAAGAGGAGGAAGAAAAGGAAGAAGAAGAAGGAGAAGGAGAAGAGGAGGAGGAGGAAAGAACCAAAGTATTAGAAAGGAAAACTACAGGTCCTTAGGGTGTATTTTCTGGACACTTTGACTTCCACTTTCTTTGGATTCCTCTGGGCCTTTACTGACCCTTATCATTCCCCCTGAAATGGCTCCAGTCTCTCTTTCCCCTCCATTGTTATTGCCATTGCCTTTGGTATGGCCCCCCGTGGTTTTGCCTTACAGTGTTCTAGTGGCTACTTTCTGTTTGTTCATTTGTGTGTGTCTTGAGACAGGATCTTCTTATGTAGCCCAGGTTGACCTTGAACTCTAAGTATTTCATGTAGGCCTCAAATTTGAGATCCTCCCACCTCAACCTCCAGAGTGACATTACAGGTGTGAGCCACCACACCCAGCTCCAGTGGCTTCCTAACTGAAATTTCAGCACATTGGTTTTATGGTAAAGATGGCCACATAAAATAATTACAGTGTCATGTTTTATGATAGACATATACATGTACACCTACCTTGGTGAACAAAGTAAGGAAGCCACATACATATTGTCTCTTTGAAGAGACAATAATCTCTGGGTTTTGATCTGAGGAGTACAGAGTATTTCTCACCCCTAAAATGTTGTGATATGAGAATGCAAAGGTATCTATTTTTCCTCTAACATTCATAGGGTCTACTGTTTACAAGACATGATCTTAATCCTTTGATCAGTTAATGCTTAAACTAGTAACTTGAATTTACGAAAAATGAAGACACAGAGGTTGAGTAACTTGCCTGTGAACACTGTCAGTAATTGTGAAAGGCAACTCAAGCCCGGAGGCCCTGAGTACATGTTATTAATCTTCACAGGTCCCAGAAAACAGAAGCTATGTTTTCCTCACTGTTGTACACATTGTGCCGACCTTGCTGTCTTGGTGCTTAAAAGAGGATCAATCAAATACTACTAAAAAAAAATGGAAATGGAGGGGCTAGGTGCTCACATTGAAAAGTGAACATCATGTAAACACTTCCATACAAACAGAAAGGGCAAGAGAAATGCAGTCACAGAACACGCTCCCACCAATTCCTGGCCAGATTGCCTGCTCTGGGCTGGGGCGTTCCTCAAACGCAGACGTGAGGCTGTCATTCCCCTGGCCTAACTGCTGATCAGTGCTTTTTCAAACTTTTATAGACAATTTTTCTTTCTCATGGCTAGAAGATGAGAGCCACCTTTCTTTACAAGCAGGGCACATGGAAGCCATTCAGAGTCCCTCACAGACCATGTGCCTCCTCCTCCATATCTTAGCAAGTTTGGCATCAGTGTGCCATGTATTCTGCTTGTTGTAATAACAAAACAATGCCTATAACTCCTTAACACTGCAACTCAAGGAAGAAAACAACTCCTACCATGACCCCAGTAGCTCCTGTCCTACATCTGCATTCTTTCTCAGCACTTCGAGCTGTAGTTTCATAAAGACAAGCTGCTTCCCCGCCTGATGCCAGTTACTTGGCACTGAATGCCTTCCCCCAACTAGGGGAAGCTCCTGATGCTGTGTGCAGTGGTGTTGCTTGGCCCCACTGCGCTGCCTCAGAGGCAGCCCTTTGTTCCAGTCCCTCCACACTCAGAGCGCCTGCCAAGTAAAGCTCTGGGTTATGGGATATGCAGGACTTCAGGTAAGGGAAATGACAGCTGGCTCTGAGATTGAAAGCAGACACAAACTGAAAGGTTGATCATTTCAAATGTCTCTTTTCTCTCCTGATGGAAATCCAGATTCTAGATCCCAGGGATGTCGGAGTTCTTGGGGCCTAAAGAGTTAGGAAGCATCGGGGTTGGCCTAGAAGTCACTCACCAGCTGGTGGAGGACGGGTGTCTGTTCTCCAGCGTTTTGGTCCAGGGCTTGTACCAGCTGATCTGCTCAGCAGCTTTGCCCCAGAACCTCTCGGGGTCCGCCACCGAGGCCGCAAAGTGGGTCTTGTACTCGCAGCTCCCAGAGGACAGCGCTCGGTAGCCCCGGCCCCCGAGAGCGCCCCGCGGGCCCGGGGCTACCAAAGCCCTGAGGGCTACACCGGCTCCTCGGGCCGAAGAGGACCCGGGCAGGGGCCCCCCGAGTGCCCCGGCGCCGGTGACTTTGCGGCACTGCAGCCAAGACGGCTTCATCCCCACCGACTGACTGCCTACAAGCCCTCAGGCTGTGGCCCGCGGAGCTCAGTGGGCTTCCCGGGCAACGGACGCGGGCGACCTCTGGGCAGCCCGGAGCTAGCGGGAGGCGGGGGCAAATGCCGAGGTGTGCCCAGAGCCCAGAAGTTTGGAAGTCACACTAGAGTCGCCGAGAAAAACCGACCTGGAGCCACCAGGAAAGCAACAGGCTGGAGTGGGGACCCAGGGGTGGCGGGGGAGGGGGGCGGGGGCGTCACAGCCTGGGAGCGGGAATTGGGTTACGACTCCCTCACGTGTTTCCCTGCCCGCGGCTTTACCAGGAAAATCGCCCCCAGTCAGCAGAAGATCCCCCGACTTAGACTCACAAGTATGCCCAGCCCAAGGCCAAAGCCACCAACCTGCTGGCACTTTTCAAACAAGCGAGTAGCGCAGCCTCCCCTCCTTAACCACCGCGGGAGGCCGTGTCGCCTTTTGTTCTACATCGGAATCCACAACCCTGAGCTTCGCAACGAGACCCCCGACTCACTCTTTGTATTTATTTATGCATTCATTTATTTAAAATTCAGCTCGGTTCCTGGAGACTAAAAACACTAAGAGCTCTAAGGCAATGATTGCTCCAGGATTTCCCGACAGCTGAGAGGTAGGAGGAGTGGAGGCTGCAGCGGGACCGACTGGGACGCGCTTGGACGGGTGATTGGCAGGCCGCTGAGAGGGCGCCCGCGCGAAAGGGGCTTCCCGGTGTGTGAACTCCCTCGGGAGCAGGAGGCCGGCAGGGAGGACTAGCTTATGCCCTTCTAATTTGCCCCTTTGGGGCTTCTGCCCCTCCCCCCTTTTTTCTTTAACGAGGAAACAAATCATGACTATGGAATTTCTTCTTGGATATTGAAAATGTCCTAAAATCGATCGTGGTGATGGTTGCCCAACTCTGTGAACAGACGAAACACCACTGGGTTGTACACTTTAAAGGCCCGAGTTGTGTGCTCTGTGAATTTTATCTCCAATAAGCGGCTTTAAAACAAAAGAAAGAGCCAAGTGAAGATGAAATAAATCCGGGGGAGGATTAAAAGAGAAAGGTGGTATAAATTACTATCTGGATTTAATTTTTTTCAAGCTCTACTGTTTTTCACGCTTTAATGACGTTCAGATGAAAACTTTTGCCTCAATACTATGCCAAACGCATTCTGCCTTCGTGTGACAATATTTGCAGTCCTCAGCGGAAAGATACATACTCTCCAATCCCAGGTGAGGAAGAGTGGCCTGCCCTGACCCTGGGAAGGATCAGAATGTGAGCAGCTGTAAACAAATGATTCTGCAGGACCAGAATAATATGGAGAGAATGGCTAACCAGAACTGACATAAATCCAATGCAAAATAGAAAAAAAAAAAATTTAAATAACCACCTCATCTATTCCCTTTCAACCAAGAAGCAAGGCAGGACACCTTTCCCTGACCCTACAATATGCTCTATTCCTCCCCAAGTTCTCGAATCAAAGGACGTCTGAGGTCAAAAGACTCTGGTCACTGGCTGCCTTTAACACTCCTTCATCCCACTCAGTGGCTGAATGTTCTGCTCTGCTTCACAAGTTTCCCTGACTTCAAATCAGCCCCCACTGTATTCCAAGAGTGTCCAATTTAATCACTCCTTTAATGAATACATGAGCACCCACCTCATGGAAGGAGTGGTTTGTTGGCAGAGGTATGAAAGAAGGGCCAGGCAACAAGTCAGTGGTCCCTTGTATGTGAACACATGGCACTCAGCACTTCCAAAATATGACAGCTCCTGTGATTCTCAAAAAAGTACTAAGATGTGGAAATTGTAATCCCCATGTCTGTATGTGGAGCTTAGAGATAGGCTGATTTGCTCCAGGCCACAAAGCTACTGCAAGGCTTTTGGACACTTAGCCCTCAGAGCCAGGATGTCTGAATTACCTGGGAGCCCTGAAACTGAGTGCTGCCCGCCCAAAGTGGGACAGCCCGCTCTGGTCCTGGCACTCCAGCAGGTGTACAAAGCTCATTTTCTTGAATAAGTAGGGGAATCTGACTCCAAATGCCATGATTTTCACACAATGCTGATTATCTTCATATTTGTAAAAAAAGATTTTAGATTTTCAGTACCATATGATAAGTTGAACCCTCACACCCGTTATCCTTTGAGTAACACAACTGAAAGAGAACCACAGAGGGCAATGGTGGTGTTAGAAGCCTGCCAGGGTAAAAAGAACTGGAAAGATGAAGAGAGCAAGTGAGAGAACAGAATGAAGTTGGATCTGGGGCACATGACATCAAGGAGAGAGAAGAAGCTGAATGTACCTGTCTCTGGAGACAAAACAGATTACCTCCTTAGAACCTGGACAGTTTTAGTATTTGAAGGCCCTGTGTTCCTTTGAAAGTTCAGAATGAAGAGTTGGGCCTAACAAGAGAGTTGATTAAAAGACTGTGTAAGGCAAAGTTAGATCCCCATATTGTCAAGTAAAACCACTTAATGCAGACCTGTCAATATGACATCTTGTTTTATTAAGTAAACCAACCCTTAGCCAACCTTATCAGAAAAAGGAAAGAAAAGGCCCAAATCCATGCAATTAGGAATGAAAAGGGTGAAATAACAACAGACCCAGAAGAAATCCAGGGGATCATCAATACCTACTTCGAGAACCTACACGCCAATAAGATGGACAACACAAAAGAAATGGACAGATTCCTAGATACATATAAATTACCAAAGTTGAATGAAGGTGACCTAAAAATTCTAAACGATCCAATATCAATCAAAGAAACTGAAAATGTAATTTAAAACTTACCAACTAAGAAAAGCCGGGTTCTGATGGCTTCACTGTTGAATTCTACAAGACATTTAGAGAAGAACTACTACCATTACTGTTTAAATTCTTCATTGAAATTGAAAGGGAAGCAATATTCCCAAATTCATTCCTGGAAGCAAGCATCACCTTGATCCCCAAAGCAGAGAAAGACCCAACTGAAAAGGTGAACTATAGGCCAATGTCACTAATGAACATAGATGCAAAAATTCTTAATAAGATACTGGCAAATAGAATGCAGAAGATGATCAAGAAGATCATATATCCTGACCAAGTGGGATTTATCCTAGGGATGTGGGGATGGTTCAACATACACACATCAATAAATGTAATACACTATATTAATAGAACCAAGGACAAAAACCATATGATCATTTCAATAGATGGAGAAAAAGCATTTGAAAAAATCCAACATGCATTCATGATAAAAACCCTACAAAAAATTGGAATAGATGGACTCTACCTCAATCTGGTAAAAGCCATCTATGAAAAATCAACAGCCAATATGATACTAAATGGTCAAAACCTGAAATCCTTCACACTAAAATCAGGAACAAAACATGGATGTCCACTGTCACTACTCCAATTCAATATAGTTTTGGAAACAATTAGCCACAGCAATTAGACAAGAGAAAGAAATAAAAGGAATAAAGATAGGATACAAAGAAGTCAAATTGTCATTTTTTGCAGATGACATGATACTCTATATAGAGGACCCCAAGAACTCCACCAAAAGTCTTCTAGACTTAATAACCAAATTCAGTAAAGTAGCTGGATACAAGGTCAACACACAAAATTCAATAGTTTTTCTGTACACAGAATACAGGCTCACTGAGAGAGAAATGAGGCAATCAATTCCTTTCACAATAGCATCCAAGAAACTGCAATACCTAGGAATCAATCTAAAAAAAGAAATCAAAGACCTCTACTTTGAAAACTATAGCACTGTGAAAAAAGAGATTGAAGGGGATATCAGAAAATGGAAAGACATCCCTTGCTCCTGGGTAGGAAGAGTCAACATAGTGAAAATGGCCATACTTCCAAAACTGCTATATAGATTCAATGCAATCC
Source organism: Heterocephalus glaber (assembly GCF_000247695.1). The sequence goes on along the minus strand of NW_004624837.1, from coordinate 413,006 downwards.
TAATTGAAATTCCAGCAGAATACTTCGCAGACCTTGAGAAAACAATCCAAAAATTCATTTGAAACAAGAAGGGACCAGAATAGCAAAAGCAATTCTAGGCAACAGAGACATGGCAGGGGTTATCACAATCCCCAACTTGAAACTATGCTACAAAACTACTATGATAAAAACATCATGGTACTGGCAAAGAAACATACCTGAGGACCAGTGGAACAGATTAGAAGATGCAGAAACAACTCCAGACACACTCAGCCACCTCATCTTCGACAAAGGAGTCAAACACCCTCACTGGAGGAAAGATAGCCTCTTTAATAAATGGTGCTGGAGAAATCAGGTTTCAACTTCCAAAGATTAAAACTAGACGTATATCTCTCACCATGCACCTAACTAAAATTGAAATGGATGAAAGATCTAAATATTAAAACAGAAACACTGAACCCACTGGAACAGAGGTTAGGTAGAACTCTTGAAGACATTGGTGTAGGACAACATTTTATGAACAAAACCTCAGCTGCCTGTGAACTAGGACAAACAATCAATAAATGGGGTCTGTTCTTATTAAAAAGCTTCTGCACAGCAAGAAACAACCAACAGTGTGAAGAGACAACCTATAATGTGGGAAAAAAATTTCACCTGCTGTTCCTCAATCAAAGGTCTATTATCTAGAATCTATAAAGAACTTAAAAAAAATCAGACCTCCCAATTTGAAAGACCCAATCCAAAAATGGGCATCTTAAATGAACAGACATTTCTCAGACAAGTAGAAATATTATATAAACACATGAAAAAACGTTCAATGTCAGTGGTTATTCAAGAGATGCAAATGAAAACAATGCTGAAATTCTACTTCACTCCAGAAAGAATGGCTGCTATCATGAAATCAACCAATAACAAATACTGGCAGGGCTGTGGGGAAAGAGGAACCCTGCTCCACTGCTGGTGGGAGTGTAGACTGGTGCAAGCACTGTGGAAATCAGTATGGAGATACCTCAAAGAACTAGGACTGGAAGTCCCAATTGACCCAGCTATTCCCCTGCTGGGTATCTTCCCCAAAGAATTAAAAGAATCATAGCACAGTGATATATGTGCACCCATGTTCATAGCAGCACAATTTGTGATAGCTAAAATTTGGAAACAACCCAAATGCCCATCAACTGGAGACTGGATAAAGAAAATGTGTTTTTTTTTATAAAATGGAGTACTACTCAGCCATAAAGAATGAGAAATTAGAGACATTTATAGCTAAATGCATGTACATTGAGGCTATTCTCTTCAGTGAAATGAATAGGGCACACATGTGTAAATACCAAATAGTTTCTCTAGTGTGAGAAACTGAAAGTGTAAATAAGGACTAAAAGTTATAATAGTGTGAAATAGGAAGAAAAGGGGTAAAGGGGAAGTGGGAAAGATAGGGGGAAATAAAGAAGGGAATGGAATTAATATGAGAAAAATGAAAAATGGAAACAAAGTCTTTGTAGATAGGGAGGGGTGCAGGAATTAAAGGGAGGGCAGGGGAATGCAGGGAAAATAAGAACCAAGATGGATTATGTAAAGGTGCAAATTTCCAATGATGAATGTCACTATATTGTGTACCTTAAATGTCTCAATATAATTAATTTAAAAATTGCATCTGTGATGGGCTTACTACAATGTACACAAAAGGAAAAGAATCTGATAGGACCAGAAAACTGCCTGGCAGCAGGCCAGATAGGTAAGTGTCAATGTCATGGTCAGGGCCTCAGGGTAACTGTTCACCTTTAAGGCATTGAAAATCTGTTGATTGGTCACTAAGCATATTAAAGAGTTTCAGATCATTTGCCATTGAGTCTCCTTCTGCATCTTAATATCTGAGTACCTGCTCACATATTGCACTTACTGGGGGGAAAACTTGAGACCTTTACTAACTTGTTACAATTTTTACATCTGTGATCCAAGGCTGATAATCATACTTTACAGGACTATGGTGAGGTGTAGAGATGTGTAAATTGCTTAGCATAAGGACAGTAGCAAGCGAATCTATTTCAGGATAGTAGTGAAGCCCATGAACAATAAATCCTCCAATAAATCAACGCCCAACAATTGTAGCTTCCTTAATATGCCTAAAATTTACAATCAAAACATTTCAAAGGACATTATCTTAATTTAAGCATGCACATAATGTTTGTACAATTTCAAAGAATAAAATTACACTATCTGAGGCATACAGTAATTGCAATTAATGTTTATCCTTCATAATCTCTACCTTTTAAAAGCACATTCATATGATGTGAATAATGGCCTAATTAATATGCTCTTCAAGATGATATTTAAAATGCCCTAAGCAAAAATTTATTGATTGTATCTAGAGAAACCTTCTAGTAAATGGAAAAAGCAAGGAGACGGAGAGATACAGAGGAAAGAGAGTAGAAGTTGTGAAAAACTGTATAAGAAAATATAAATGAAAAGGAAGCAACTTGAGCCAGAATACTTAATGTCTAAGGAAAAGATGCTGACAAATAGAAGGAAAACAGAATGGCACTAGAATGATGAGAGAAAACAAGGGGAAGGGAAGGGAGAGGAGAGAAAATAATTTTAAAATAATTATGAATTTTTCTATTCATATATCTGCTGGCCACGCAATTCACATTTTTACGAAAATTTCTTAACTACAGATGTTTAACTACAACCTCTAGAACTACTAAGTGATTTTGTTTGTTTGTTTGCTTAGGGTTCTTATCATTTTTATTCCTCAGATATAAAAACTTGGCAAGTGGATGTGTTTGCATAACACACTTTATCTCAGTAGCAGGTACTTACTGGGATAAAATGTGAGACTAAAGGAACAGTACAGACTTATTCTGATTTAGTGAAACATTCTTGGAAAATATGCTGATTTTATGGCTTAAAATTGTTTAAAAACTTCTAAAATGAAATTTCATCTCTAATGAAATCTTAAACTCCAATTTTGAAATGTGTTTCTCTTTACCCACACAGTTATTGCAACAAAGACAGGAGAAAAAAGGTAGATGAAAGAATTATTTTAAAACAAGTAACATTGCAATGGATGGGAAAACACTTAGCTCCGGTTCATCTTTTCAGCCAAATAAAATAAGAGCTAGGAGTCATTCACCAGCCTTCAAAAAAAAATTCTGAAATAAACTAAAATGTATTTCTACTTTAAAAAATATTTAATAGCTTCTATGTGAAAAAAAATGAGTAGAGTAACTTAAGCAAATATTTCTAACCTAAGCAAATACTTTTAATTGGTTTTAAGTGCTTGTTTAGTTTGTTCCCTCTGTATAGCAGTTTGTCATTGAGAAACAAAATGTCTCATCAGTGCAGTGGTGAAAAGTCAATAAAAGTAATACATTTTTTAACCAAATCTTTGAAAGGTTATATTATTTCTATTTCATATCCCTTAACTAAGAGCACGTGTGGTACTCAAATACTTATACTACTTTAATTTTATAAGGAGTAATCTCATATTATGGTAAGAAATGGTGAAAAGGCAAAGAAATATCCTGTCATAATATTTTTAATAAAATATGATAGATGTCCTAACAGCAATTTATTTGCTAATTATGTTTCTGTGTGTGTGTGTGTGTGTGTGTGTGTGTGTGTGTGTGTGGTGACATGGGTGGGTATGAAATTAAAGTAGGAAATAAAATTTAAAGCCAGTTTACCAAAAGAAGATCTGCTCTTATGAAACAAGGAATTGGACAACAATTTTTGGGCTTCAAGAGAACACAAAAATTTCAGCTAAAACACTGAAAGAAATACAAGGAGAAAGAATTGGCTTTATTTTGGAAAAATGTGAAATCAAATGTCTCATTTATTCATAGGAAGCATTGTAGAAAACCCACTATGTGTGTGGGTTTTGAGGTTATTTTAACACAACATTGCAACATTTACCTATCCAGTTTCTCTCTGGCCCTATTTCTACACTTCCAAACCTACCTCTACCCTACTCAATGCACTCCAGTCTGAGTGACTGGAAAATGATATGAAGAAAAGAATAAAAAGGACCAGTGAGCCACTTGGACTCCTTTCTCCATCTCTCTGAAGGATGGCATGCTGAGATGACTCCTGTGGTATCTTCATGTTTGGAGTTTTGATGTACCTTTCTGCCTATTCTTATAGTTGAATAATTATTTAGACCTTAAGATATTTGAATCAATAAGAGACATTTGTAAATTTCACCAAGAAGTCCAGGGTATATTCAGAATTTCCAATAAAGATGTTTTTTGTAAAAGAGAATTTCAAGTGGCATCTCTCTGTAATTTTCTTGCACTTGCATTTTTTTTAAAAGATACTTTTATACCTTCATGTAATCAATCTTTTTTAGTTCTATATACTTATAACTCTACACAGATAGCATGCATTATGCTGCTTATTCCTGCTGAAACTGTTTATAAACTAGTTATAAACCAACTATTAAAAACCAAATCATTACCTTCGAAAAAGCAAGAAAACCCTTAACTTTTTTCAGTTTCTTTTGTGGTCTTTGCTTATTGTTGTTTTGTAACTATGAACCTCACATAACATTACTGGGATCTGCCAGAATATTCCAGCTATTAGGGTCCCTGACTTGTATCTTTGTTGGTACAACAGTAGGTAGTATTAAGGCTTTTTAATAATGTTCCTCATAGTTCTACTTCCAAAGCTAACCATAAATGTGAGTGAAATGTTGACATCCTTACAATACATTTTCTTTGTCACTTTCTTATGTAATATCCTGCTAACCCAGCACCTTGACTAAAGGTTTTTTTTTAACTCCTATCACTTGATTAATCAGCAAGTGTTTACTGGGTGCCTTTCACTATGCTTAGCAGGATTCCAGGAACAAAGAGAATTATTTTTTAAAATAGTAAGAATCCATCTCTGTTCTTAGAAGGATCACACTATAGTCAGGAGAGCAATAAATCAACAACTATCATGTGGTCTGTTAGGCCTTTTAGAGGCAAATGAACAAACACTAGTGAGGAATCAAAGAGGGACTAGAATAATATATATTCAAAGAAAATGCAATTATTTTAAATCAGAGTTATCCCCCAAATTCACCAGTAACTGCCCACTGACAAAAGTTCAAAGCATTTAGCATAGACCTGCAGGTTTCACTTCATATATGTGCTCCTCCCCTAGAGGGCATCTGCAAAACAGTAGTATATTCCTATTCTATCAAAATATTACATAACTCAAAAGCAAAAAACAAAAATGCTTATTATCTCATATTAGCTTCTGAGGATCTGGAAGCCAGGATGGCTTAAGTAGGAGGCTCTGTCTCTTCTGAGATGGCAGTCAGGTTGTTGGTCACAGCTACAACTATCTGAATGGGCAGGAGGATATGGTTCTATCCTCATTCATGTGACTGTGGACAGGAGGCTTATTTCCATAATGCTGCTCAGCAGACATGGCACCTGGCTTTCCCTAGAGTCATATGAGTGATATGAGTATGTGAGAGTGTGTGTGTGTGTGTGTGTGTGTGTGTATACAAGCGAGAAAGAGACAGACAGACAGACAGACACACCAAGACAGACTCCAAAATCATGTATAACTCAACCTCCAAAGGGATTTGTCACTTCTGTGCTACTGGTCACATGGACCAACCCAGGTACAACGTGGATGTTGATAACACAATTCTGTATGATGGTGACCATCTTCAAGAATGGCTACCAAAAGTGAGAACACTTCCAGTTTTGCATAAAACTACAGATTACTACAGGCATGAGCAGGGACCAAGGTTATTAAATCCTTGCATAAGAAAGATTTGTACCACATACACATACACCAAAATGTCAATAGTGTCCCCAAATAACTCTTCGTGATGTACTCTTCTATACTTTGCACGTGCTAATTTTTCTCACACTTATACGCTTGTGCTCAAACTGTGCCTAGTTTCTTGAAATTCCCTCAAAAGTCCTATTGCTTGGATCTCCACAACACCTCCATCTACCTGCAATACCTTCTTCAACTTGACAACTTTTCAAACTCCCCCTTCAGGATTTAGTTTATCTATCTTCTGGATGTATTCCTTGCATTCAGTGAGCAGGATTAGTCTTGCTTTTTTCCTGCCCCATTCACTTCTTCATTACAGAATTTATTACACTGAAATTATTCCTTTAGCAATTCCTTTTATTCACAAGACTGAGAGTCTCTGCAGGATGATAGCCTGATTTCAGTGTCACCATACTTTACACAGTCCTAGCATATAATAATACTTCTTAATACAAATTAGTTGAATGAACAATCAAATTGTAGTATACTGTCTATATATGTGTACATGTATATTTTTAAGAATAACATTTAAAGGGGAATTTCAGAATATAAAAAACGTGAGAACACTGACCTGATGTGTTTTTACCCAGACTGTTGATCACACGGGTGATATTTCATTCAATATTTTTCCTATTGGAGTTCAAATTCATCTTGTGCTATAGTTTGTACCCTCTGAAATCCATTGGGATTTAATCTCCATTATGAGATATTAAAAAGGTGGGACCTTTTAGGGATGGATCTTTAAGAGGTGATCAAGACTCTGCTCTGTGCCATGAATGCATTAACCCATTCATATGATTAATAGATTTATGGACTGATGAGTTAATGGTTATTTCGAGAAATGGTCTGCTATAAAAATCATTCTGGATAAGTTTCTTGTGAGCTCTCTGTATCTTGTCATGTGGAACCCTTTGTCAGCTTAGGACTCTTCCAGCAAGAAAAACATCACCATATTCAGCCCTTAGATGTTGAAAAAAACTGTGAGTCAAAACAAGTATCTTTTCTTTATAATTTACCCACTTTGTGGCATTATGGGGGTTTTTGTAGGTTTAAAGGCCAAATTTATTAGATAGAGATGGATATATAGATTATAAATACTGCACAGATGACTTTATTTAACATCAAACACAGAGACATAGCCAATAAATAGCTATTTTGAGGATACACTTGTTCTTTCGTTCCAAGAAAAGTTTGCACCATAAATCTTGGACTTAGGTTTTGGAACTTTCCTCTCTTCAATGTCATATAGCTCCACCCATTTTTTTCTGCAAAGGCAACTGCATCTTCGTTGGTACTGAAGCTTAGAACCATGTTGGACAGAGATCAACAGTTGTGCTCAATCCATCAAAGGATTGTCCCATCATTCCTGGTATCAAACTCCATTTGCCATTTCTTTGCCTTATTTACACCAGACTGCATGTTATTGCGAGCAGGAACAAAGATCGTGGTTTTCCAGTTTTGATATGCTCTCCTGGAACACCAGTTCATGTAGTGATATCCAACTTTTCATCAACTGTTATAAGTTGTGTGTCTCGAATTTGGTCCTGTGCCAACCTCCATGTAGATGTGTGCAACAACCCGGTCAACCCTGGAAATGGAATGGCAGCTGTAACCACTGCCCTCCTCCCCAACAACAATTACCTCAGCACCACTGACATTGAGACCGCAGCCACGTTGCTGCAGACAAAAAACCAGATTATGTTTTTAACAATAGAAAACAAACCAAGACACCTTTATTTCACATAGTACATTGTACCAATAAATATTCGATGACTTTGCCTAGAGGGAAATCAAAATTTATAGTATTTTTGTATATCATATTATAGATATGATTTTAGGGGTGCCACCTAATTAATATACTTATCTTTCCAAAAAAATACATGTTAAAATTCAAGTTTCAATATGAACCAAAGAATAATAATTGTGCCTCAGTGCATTTAATAATATCTGGCCATTGAACTCAAAGAGTTAATACAAATTCTCAATATGCTATGTTATAGCTAATACATTGCAGCGAACTGAATTTGTAATAAAAGGATAAAAACTTATTGTTCTAAAAGTTAATATCAGCACTAAATGGACTAAGTTATGGACAACAACAGTCTAAAAGCAATGAAAACTGAAGCTTACTATTCTAAAATGATTAATGCAATATCCAAATGCATCAGCCCAGGGAGTGGCTTACTAAGTAAATCATCTATGCTATTTAGAAATAATTTTGTAGCTTGGAGTTATGTTTCTGGTATTAGATTTCAGAAGTCATAGTTATGTTGTGTCTGACTTCTACTAAACCTTGCTGATGCTACTTGACTTCCCAAACCCTCACTTGTCCCAAACTCTTCTGATACTCTGTAAAATGATCATTCATTCAGATGGTCTATTTATCAAGGAGCCATAGTCTTTTAGATAATGATTTGAGCTGCAATAAACTAAAATAAATGGCAACAAGGAAGGAGGTAATATTTAAACAAAGACCTAAATTATAAGCAAGAGTCATTCATGTGATTATTTGGGGAAAAAGAACCCTCAAACTTGTTCATTTGAGGGATGAACAAGTGCAAGGTCTCTGGTTGGAACAAGTTTGATACATATACATAATAGAAAGTGTACAAGTGATGTTGGAATACATCGAAAGTTGAGAAATACAAGTTGAGAAGTAAGAGTAGATAGATTACAAAGGATCATATGAACTGTGGAATACAAATTAGATTTTACACTAAATCTAATTACTCTGTATTGTAATTTTACCTGCTATCTAGACAACCATTTACTTTTTCAAACATTTTTAGTCTTTGCCAGTTTCTTTTCCAATTCTACATTAGAGATCAACAAAGGACTGACCAACAACAACAAAATTTTAACACCTCAAACAACAATTTGGACTTTTTAAGGTTTGAGAATAGTTTAGTGGCCCAATAAAACTAAAACAATTTTAACATGGTCAGATACCCTGTACTAATTCACTGTCATGTTGATAACCATTTTTCAGCTGGAATACACATACTCTAGGTTACTCTAGGCCAAGCCATACAAGCTACTTACAAAAGATAAACAGATGAAAGATCAATGACTTTAAAGATATCCTTCTCTCTCTCTCACTTCCATACCAAAGTAGAGCCTCCTTTAGTTTCATCAAATTCAAGATTGTATTTTTTTCATGTAATTTCTCTATAATAGGAAACTATTAAATAAAAACAAAGAAACTACTTGTGTTGAGAACTATAGAAGTGGTAGAACCTCAACTAAATGGGTTATAATTCCTTTATAATTTCTCTTCCTGAGATTAGATGATTAGAAAGGTTTAGATGAAACTACATCCTTCCTTTGGTCTGCGACCATAAACAATGATAGAATTAAAATTTTACCTTAAAGGAAACAAGAAATCTCATTGAAAATAATTGGGCGGGGGGGGGGGGCGGCTGTACTGGAATTTGTACCAAAGGCCTTCTCACTAAACTACATCCCAGTCCTTTTTTCCTCTTTCTTTCTTCATTTATTTTGATTTTGAGACATAGTCTCATTAGGCAACTAGGTTGTCCAGACTGGGCTCAAACTTGTGATTCTCCTGGCTCAACTTCCCTGAGTTACAGGCACACATCACCACTCCTAGTAAAAATGTATTCTTCAGGACTATATACTATAAGCTTTTGTAGAAAATTCGCTACATAGCTTTTTTTTCAATTGGATGCTTCACAGAAAATGCCCTTCCATTTTAGCAGTGCTACACATAATAATATTCTATATGACTCTGTAGAAAGAACAGAAATTTGAGCTCCAACTTTATAAATGCATTTCTGGTAATTAAAAAATAATGTTTCTAGTTAAGTTCTAATTATGATACATAAATTCTTCCACATCTACAGAAGCCAAAGTAATTATGTAGAACAAAATTAGGACTTTTACTATAATGACAAAATTAAGCCTAGCCTAAGATTTTGTGGTGTCATATATAGCTGATTGTTAATCACATTTTATTTGTTATTTTGTTTGAAACTCCTAAATCTATTACTACACAAATATTATTAAAAGTGACATTTAAATGATTTATTACAAATACACATCTTGATAATTTTAAAATAATCATTTAACTGCAAGTGAATTGCTACCACTTTACTTCTGATAATTTGATTAAGAATTTGTGGAAGATGTGGATATAGATGAATGGCCCTTTTGTAGCCAGTACCTTTCCTTCACCTCTCAAAAATATACATACACAATGCTGCTTGGACATAACCATCTAAAAGCTCAAACTGCAGGAGTAGACAGGGATCAGTCATGAAACAATGAGGCAGAAAAGTGCTCTGGGTAGCACTTGAGAATGCCTTTAATCTTTTGCAGAGATTCAGGTGGTTATGCACTTTTCTTTTTTCATCTCTAGCTATTTTTATGTGCTGGGACATCTGCCTGAAATACTCTTCAGCCTCTTTGTTCTGCCGGCCCCGTTCCCACCTCACACATTTGCAGTGACAAATGGCCAAATGAAAAAGTGGTCAGTATGTAATAGCGTCATATTAGTGTTTCATAAGCCACACAGAGTAATGTGGAATTTATCTCTAGAGTAACAGGAAGTCAACTAAGGTTTTTAAACAGGTAAAATTGTGTGTGAATGTTATTACCTAGAGGTTAATATTCTCCCATTGAACTTTCCTTAGCATCAGCTTACCTTGGGAAAGAAAAGTAGAAATGGAGTTTCATAGACTGCTGGGAAAATAAAAATAGAATGTTCTAGAAGCTGCAAAGTAGTAAACATCAATTTAAGTTTCAGATGTCTCCATGGATAGTGTTTAAACAGGGTCTGCTATGATTCTAGGTTGTTCAATATGTAGAGCAAAAAGGGAAACTGAACTCAGCAAGTATAATTATTGGTGTAAATATGTAGAATGGCAGTCCAAATGGTATAGTAATGACAGTGATGACAATAAAATCATGACTACATATTGAGAAAACTCACAGAGGCCTTTATGCCAAATTATGACCTAAGAAATAGATTGTGTGTATCAGAGATGGAAGAAGAATTGGGAAGATAATTCTATTTGCCTATTGTACCCCAAATAAACTCCAAATATCTCCATATATCTTGAATCTGCTAAAAAACATGTACCAGTGTTTTTGACTAGCAGCATTTGCTAAATATCTCTTTCAGCAAAAATATTATTAGCAAGAGAAATAAAAATATTAAATCCCCAAGATCTTTAATGAAGAATAAATTAAAATAGAAATGACAAGCCCTGAATTTCAATAACTAAAATTTTGAAAGAATAAGAAACTTAAAGTTCTTGACATAAGTGTTTAAAAAATATGAGGAAACCAACCAGAACTTAGTATCTTGTTAAATAACAGAACAGATGGCTAAAGAATATTTACATGTCAGATACCAGTGAAGATGTTAAGACATACTATTAGAAAGATTCAAGTGACTATCCTTTCTCATTAAGTTTTGTCAGCATAAGATTTATATCTTTTCACTCATAAAGGTAGTAATTTGTAAGATCTTCTAGGAGATTTTAGTTTTATTACAAAGTATATTGTTGTTTACTATTAGCCTCAAGATATTGATTTTTGTTTATGTGGAAACTATGGAAAACTGTACTTTATGTTTGTGAATTTTTTTCTAGGAAATTGGATTTAAATGAAATCATGTGGAACCTTGTTGTTATGAAAATTAACTAAATTTATTTAAATAGGATTAAATCAACAAGTATGTAGGATTACTCAGATTCTCCTGGAGTAAAGAATAAATGAATTATTACCATTTATAATTAAGTAAAAACAAAGGGTGAATGTAACAGAAACATTTGTAAAACATAATATCATTACCATATCAGGAAAAATATGTGAATTTAAACCAAGTTTCTGAATTTCTATGGAGGAGAGGCAGAACGCAACCAGTTTTTCAGGCCAGGGGATTTAGCTCAGTGGTTTCAGTGTGCCTGCCTCAAAAGCGCAAGGTCCAGAGTTTAACCCTGGTACAAAAAAAAAAAAAAAGCAACAACCAGTTTTTCACGAATAGCTACATACTCTTCTTTCATTGTCTTCTTTCTAGCTCCTTGAAAACAGAGCCATGAGTCCAAATTCTAGTGAATTTAATGTGTATCTGAATGATGTGTCCTTTCTGAGACTGGCCCCTAAAGCCTTAAATGAGACCCTGTAGATTCTTTTCCTTCCTGTCTTCCCTCTGGCTATGGAGAATTCAGTGTCAGACCCCAAGGCCTTAGAGGATGGTGGAGCTACAGGAAGAGAGCTGAGTCGCCTAACAGCTATGAAGAGTAGAGTCCTTGTGTCAAATGTGAGGTGAATGAGAAATCAGTGGCTTTTGCATTAAGACATTGAGCTTTGGGGATAGTTTGTTGTAAGGGATTGTTAAATCTGAATAATAAATGTGAATAATACTGAGAATGTTAGGAAAACTCAAAACTTATCTATGCTCTCCTGTCTTAACTATTACTTATCACGTTCGACATTGCTGAATATTATCACCAAGTGTGTACCAATTGGTCTAAATAATGAATTTGATCTGGATTGTGTTAGCGGGCTATAACAATTATAAAGAAAATAATTATAAAGAAAAAGGTTTATTTTGTCCTTCCTCACCTTTTTTGGTACTGGGGGTTGAATCTAAGGACTGTCTACCACTGAGATACATCTCTAGGTTTTTCTAGTTTTATTTTAGTCCAAGGTCTCGCTAATTACTCAGACTGTCTTTGAACTTGCAATTCAGCCTCAACCTCATGAGTAAAGGAGATTAACAGACGGGCACTACCATGCCCAGCTGGGCTACATTTTTAGAGGTTTCAGTGCAAGACAGGGGCTTCACAATGCTTTTAGGCCTCTGGTGGTGGGGGTACCAGATGGCAATGGCAATGGCGAGAGCCACGGTGGCTTGAACTGGTCACGTCATAACCAAGAAACAAAAGAAGAAGAGGAAGAACCTGAAGTCCCACAATCCCCTTTGAAGACACTCTCCCTAGCCCCCTAAGGACCTCTTACTAGGCACCGCCTCCTAGGGTTCTCACCACCTCCCAGTACAGCTACCTGGGGTGTCAAGCCTTTAACACAAAGGTCTTTGGGGGCCACCCAACAAACTATAGTGTGGATATTGCTGGAAATCTATTTATCAGTTGTTTTCAGCATTTTTATAAGAGATGTATCAGAATAAGAAATATACTGTGTTTAACCTAGAGCCAAAATATTATCTCTTTGTCCCACAAAACATCAAAACACTTTTTAAAACTCCTAATGATAATTTCTCCTCCTCCCACATACTCCATGTTCTCTGCTAAGATATTTCTAGAAGGTAATTTCCTATCAGTAGAAACAGAATAATTTGGGCTTCTAGGGAGTCTGATTTAATGAAAATCTATGTCGGTAGTTAAAATCCATTACATCAAATCATATCATGAAATTCTCATTCCAGTTAGAATTGATCCTCATCTAATTTTATCATATAAAATGAATACATTTTCTAAAATTATATGCTAGCTGCTGGACTGATTAGTTTTTAACAATGTAAGTTTTCTCATTTTCTAAGTGTACCGGAAAAATTTGATCATGATGGTTAACAAGATTAGTAAAAGTAGTCCTGAAGTATTCAGCTTTATTTTCTCTCTATTATATCCAGAATGCAAACATCAGAATGACAATGAGTCTTTGTTATTCTGAAGGAGCATTTTTTGCTTACTGGATGATGAAATGTTTTTCATAATTTATCCAAACTAAGAAAATATTTTGGTCAGGAATTTAGCTCAGTGGTGCCACCACCTGCCTCGCAAGCACAAGGTCCCGCGTGCTATCCCCGATACAAAAAAAAAAAAAGGAAAGATAAGAGAGAATATTTTACATCACATTATAGTTTATATTTTACAGATGAAAAAACTGGGATTCAGAGAGGGAATTAACCTTCTCAAGCAATACAACTAGTAAAACGGGTGAGGTATGATTTGACCTACATGAAATAAGCTCCAGTGGCCTGAATTTTTAATGACTAAATCTGTTAGCCAGGATTTCCCGACCTCAATAATTGCAGACTATATCTGAGATTATGGGCTCTAGATTGAAAAAGACTACAATAAACTATTAAATACAGTCTTCTTATGTTTTATTTGAGCCTATGTAAATCATAAACATGAATTTTCATTGAACCTATAGGGCAGTTGCATGACTATAAAGGTAACTATAGGAGGCTTTAAAACATATTTATATGTACCTGTATATCTAAGTTAACCTTACATCAATTTATGCATCTTTTTATTGAGGAGCACAAAACTGGCAAGATATAGTTTTAATTTTCTTCAATCCATGCCTTTACAATATTCTTTTTTTTTTTTCAGAAAACAAACCCAAGTGTACAAATCTCTATCACACAGAAACATTAAAAAGGAATAAAGAGGGAAGATAGTTTTAAGAGTATCAGTTCCTGTAGAACCAGTTTCATATGTGTTCTTTTCTTAAAGCTGATCTGAGAGTGAACTGTGGAAGAAACTTAAGGCAAATTCCCCTTTTCTACATTCTCTCCCTGTCTCTTCCATCCTGCTTCATAGAAGAAAGGCACACACCAAACCTTCTCTGAAATAAAATTACTACAAAATGTCAATCTAAGAAGATAAATCAAGGAAACAAACCATATTAGGATTTATATCTTTCCCTATCATAGATAAACAGTAAGGTGAAAAACCTCTACTAGGCAAATAGATAATTACTGTTTATAATTTTATCTCTTGTAGCTTCCTATTATTATAAGAGAAAGCATTAATTTGTGGGCATCCCAGAAGGGCAAAGCAAACAATATAAGGTTAAGAAATACTGAATACAGAAGCCAGATTTTTCATACATTTAACTGTAACCAGTTCTTTTCAACTATTTCCAACACTCATCCTTAGGACAAGTCATTAGCTGAAAAGAAAAACTTTAAGTGTTGAAGCAGTGAAATTAGTGGAGTATATTTGAGACCACCAAAATATTCAAGATACAGAGAGTTAAGCCTTTAGATAAAATTAGTTTTGTTTCTTTCAGATTTTACATGTATTATTTAGCAAGGTAATTAAAATCCATTTTATCTAGTCATATCATGAAATACTTATGTTAACCTGTTAATTCTTTATTTCATCTTATGAAATGATTGTATTTTCTATTTTTTAGTAACAAAAGAAAATATATGCCAGATTCCAGACTAATTAGTTTTTGACAATAAAGAAATTTCTTTAAACTTATAGGAATAATTTGGTTATGATAGCTAATAAACTTATTAGAGATTTTTCTGACTTTATACCTTATTTTAATTATTCCCATATGTCCAAGCATATGTTTATAACATATATGTACACATATTTAACAAAAATACATTTAGTTTCATAATGATTTATGACATGAGTTACATATCACATTATATTTTTAAAAATAAGTAAGGAGAAATAGATTGTGGTTTATCATTTTGTCTTATAAATTACCACAAAATTGAGTAAGTTAATCTTATCAGGATAATTAAGAGGACTACATTTTATAAAGCATGCTGCATGCTGTTTCTCAGTAATTTCTTTGAAACTTTTCAACATGAGTATTGTCTATTTGAATAAAAAATAAAATCAAAATTTCCCTTGTAAGAAAATATTTTGACAATGCTTTTTAAAAATTTTCTATACTATCCGTTTAATTTTTTATTGTGATAAAATGCATATTGCACAAAATTTACCTCTTCAACATTTCTCCCCTGCAGTTCTAGGAACTGAACCAGGGCCTCACACATGGTAGACAAGCACTCTACCACTGAGCTACACCCCTCAACATTTTCTCTCATTTTTAAAAAATTAGTAGATGATTGCATTACATAATGATTACTGTGTTAGTTACTTTTCTCTTACTAAGACAAAATACCCAACACCCAAAGTTAAAGGGGAAAAGGTTTATTTAGCTCAGAGTTTATAGATGTTTCAGTCCATAATCGGCTGGCTCCGAGGTCGAGTGGCATATGGCAGGGAGGCATTGCAGAGGAGAAACAATCCATGGCACTCACAGAATAACAAAAGCAACAATGGAATTTAACAATGTCTTTCTGCCCCTTTTTTTATTTTACAGACTACTTAGGGCAGGTAGCACTCACACCCTTAATCCCAGTGCCCTCAGGTCTAGCCCTACCATGAATCAATCACACACTCTAGATTCAGCCACCTTCAAAATAGCCTATGACCACATGAGGCTTTGGGGGAACATCTAGACAAAGACCATAACAATTATCTGTCTTGTGAGGAGTTGGAACATGTACATAATACATATTACATCTCAATTTTTTTTTACGCTTTTTGTTTGACAAAAACAAGACTGGCCTAACCAATTAATTTGCAATCGCTAAATTTGTAGTTCTAAACTTTTTATAAAGTCTACTAAAGCATTTTATCAAGAAAAATAAATTATTAAAATAGTATATTGGCAAATATGTTTTGAAATTCAGAATATTTTTATTTTCTAAAACTTCCTGAGAATAGTGAGGGGAAGATTTAATTTAATAGATAAGATTATAAATCACAGCTTCAGTACTTGGGTTCAAATGCTGGGCTTCTCTTCTTTCTAGGCAAAGAGATATTAAGCAAATAATGTAACCTCTCTATGTTTCAGCTTTCTTTTTAAAAGATTATATACAAATATTACCTACGCATAAATTCACAGTTAGATTAAATGGTTAATATGTAGGTGTTATGATTTATATGTAAATGCCTTCCCAAAGCCTTGTGTGGTCATAGGTGGGGAGTATTGAAAGGTGGCTGAATTAGGGTCTGTGATAGTGGGATTCAGGATGTGATGCTGGGATTAAGGTTGCCCCAATCTGCCTGTGGGTGGCACTACCCAAAAAGCATGTGGCCTAAGAGAGATAAAAGGGAGAGGCAGGCCTGTTGCTGCTTATGCTACTGCAGCTGGTTGCTGTTTCTTGCTTTGCCGTAAACTATTTCTCTTCTGTGACCCTCCTCTGTTTTGCCACTCTGACTTGAAGCCGTCTGACTATGGACTGAAACCTCAACAAACTAAATAAAACCTGAAAGCTAAATGAACCTTCCCTCCCTTAGCTTGTGGGTATTGGGTATTTTGTCTCAGCAATGAGAAAAGTGACCTAGACAATAGGTTAAACTATATGAATTTTTGTGTTCACCTATTTTTGAACATTAAAGACTGATTTCTTGTGGTCCAATAAAACACAAGAACTTCTTATAATAGAACCAGGCATGTGGTAAACACTATATTATACAAATTTTAATCAAGTTTTAGTTAAAACAGATGCCACTTGTGAAAGAGTAAGAGTTATAAATAAATGCCACTTGATAAGTCTTGACGAAGCCATTTCAGAGTACTTCCCAGATAAAGACAAAATAAATGATTTTGAACATTAATGCATCTTTTCAGAAATCAATGGTTTTCAAATTCCTTGCTTTTGACAAAATTGAAAGAGGACCTAATTGAGCTATCAGGTATTAGGTTACAAAAAATTTTATAGATTACTATGTTAATTTTGATTTAGAAAACAAGAGGAATTTAAAAAGTTGGGTGATATTAATATTGAAAATATTGTCCTATCAACATATTTGTGAAAGTATATTTATATCTCTATAAAAATGAAAAAGAGAAATAAAATTGATGCTGATCTTGTTACAGTCTAACAGTGAACAATATTTATCTCTGAATATCTGAAGTATGTTTCAAGTGTTTTCATTTTATTACAAGATTAATTTCTAATAATTAATTATATATATTTAAAAAATTTTACTATTGATAGTTATTTTATAATCTATAAGATACTTACTTTTTTAATGAATTGTGTATCATTTTGAAATGATGAGTAGGTCCAGAGGAAATAAACATTAAGCACAGACAGATACAAATCAATTTTGCTGCATGTAAAATGTTAAACTGAAAAATAACATTCCACTATTTATTGGCTTCCTAAAATTTAAATACTTTCAATGTGAATGCAGACCTGAATAATTATGAGGAGTGATTAAGCCGCTTGTCTATTTTATAACCAAAGATCAATCAGATCACTGTCTCTTACATATTTATGGCATTCTTTAAAATGGAATGAATAGATGTCCTTTCTTTCTCAATCTTGAATTTTTAGCTGTTGAATTTAAAGCTATCAATTAAAAAATGCTATGCAGCACACAGATACAAGAATAAACACAAACCTTAAAAATAGTGTAGCAAAGTTATTTCAAACCACAGGCTACAGCATCAGATCTATGGAACTACAGACCTCACCTTGAGTTTATATAAACAGGCAAATTTCAATCTGTTAGACAGGTGCAGCCGAAATCCAAGACATCCTGTGAACAGGTGATTACATTTATTTCATAGAATAAGTACCACTGATGCTCAGAAGACACATTTCACGGACATTGTTTTAAAAGTAGAAAAATACCCATTTCTAAGCTGTCATTTTATTTTAAAATTTCTGTAAAATTCATGAAACAAAGAGTTTTAAAAAATCACCATTGTAGAATAAAGAACAACTTTTAGTACAGTACTTTTTATTCTTATAACTTTATTAGAGAAAATAATATACTAAAACCAGAAACAGAGAGCACAGGAAGAGAAGTGAAATAATCATCCCAGTATAATTATATATTTTAAGTAGTCAATAACTGGGTAAAAAGATTATAGATCCAGATAGGTTCTCAAAATTAATGTCTAACATTACTTATTTTTTGATCATTATATAATTTTTGCTAATCACATCAACATCAGTGGGGACTGAGAATAATGACTTAAGTATATATAAACA
The DNA here is from genome assembly GCF_000247695.1 of Heterocephalus glaber. The sequence goes on along the minus strand of NW_004624837.1, from coordinate 394,492 downwards.
AATAAGGTTTAGAGATGCATCTAAGTCCTCTATAAAGAACATATATATTATTGAACACATTGTCACTCAGACAACATGCCAATACCCACAACTAAAGGAATAGAAAGGAATAGGAGTCATTTTGACTAATGGTTTCAGAGATTTCATTCATGGTCATCTGGCTCCGGGGCAGAGAGGTGTGGTAGAGCAAAGCTGCTTAGTTCTTGGCACCTGGAGGAAAGCAGAGTAGAGGAACAGTGCTGGTGAGAGATACACCATCAAAAGCCACAACCCTAGTGACCCACCTCCAATTGGGCCCCATCTCCCAACAGAACATTAAGCTACAAACATCAGTGGATTAGTCCTTTGGTGAGTATAGCGCCTCCATCATCCAATCACCTCCCCAGCAGAGTCTTAATCCAGTCAGGTTGACAGTTAAGTTTATCAGTGACAGTAGCTATAACAATATACTTGATATATGCTTTATGTGTGTGTATTTTCAAACAATCAGCATATGTAGCTAAGGACACATCAATAAGAACAAAATCATACAGAATAGTTCGGGAATATATAATAGAAGCATGGAGAGTTTCCAATGTAATGTTCGTTAATCTTGCAGTTTTGAACTACAGCATTATCCATTTAGAATACTATTATTTAGAATTGGTCTTAGACACATGTGGAAAGACAGTGGATTTTAATGTTTATGAGTGACTTGTCTATATCTAACAATGACTAAATACAGTAACCATTTGAGGCCACTCATATATTTGCTAACATACTTTTATTGCTCAAGAACACATTATTTTCTCCTTGTAATTTTCTCATTGAGACGTCTAATTTATTAAGTGGTCAATCTTTGACTACTTTAAATTCAATATTTGTCAGAAATCTGAGAACCCACTGGCAAGTGGGAAGGAAAATTATTGATTCCAAGACTTGAACATCTGGTCTATTGGCTTGGTTTAAAATTCTAATTCAATATAATTTATTTTTGCTTAAATGAATTTTTTATATTTATTCCCAGGAGGCATTGTTATCTTCATCTCAATCACATCTAATTTAAAGGAGAAGAAAGAAAATGTCATGTGAGAATGCATGGATTCATCCCACAAAATCTATTTTAAAATTTCAGCATACATTAACAAACTAATTTGTTATATATTAACTAAACAGAAAGGGAAGAGACAGGAAAACAATGTTATTAAATACAAGAGTAAAACTGATGCTCATGAAAATGACTCTAAACTGTTGAGAGCTTAATTACACTTGATATTTTCTGTTTATGAAAGCAAATAGATAACTTTTAGTAAGATTTATATCTTATTTCTATATTTTATTGATTCTGATTTTATTAGGGTTTTAATTTAATATTTATATAAATATTTGTTATCTATAAAATTTACTTATTAAAAGCAATGTATTTCACAACAGCAGGTGTGTGATTATAGTAACATACAAGACCTCACTGTTTCTTTAGAAAATTTTAGAATTTATTCTTACATAAGTAGTCATCTGCAGAGGCTATTATAGCAATTTAACAAATCCAGGATTAATTATGATTATATTACATCTGAGAAAATAGACATTATATAACAAGACACAGCTAGACTCTCTAGAGAAACCACAATGGATATTTTCAACTGTTTATTTCTACTAAAGATTATAAAAGCACTGAGAAGTATTGAAAATTTAATAGTTTCTGTCCTCCCTAGAGAACTAAGTCACTAGATTGAAATGAAATGTTACACTGATTTCAAAATAGAATATCCTGAACTATACACACAAATGAATATTAGTGGTTATTCAGGAAAGCAAACAAATCTTGTGCATGTTAAACCATCCATGTAAAATGGCAGGGATTCATAAATTCAAGGGCTTCATGAAATACCGCTGTGGGTGAGTAACCATTTAAATTCAAATTGAAAATATAGCCTTCAGATGTATAGCTGAGTGCAGGTTCCAGTCTGGGTTACATATACAACGTCACATCTTGTGACCATGTAAATACACAGGTTCCAAAAATAAACACAAATGCCCCCTTCCTGTCAAGTCATTAACAACCAAGTAGAATTGAATTTGACTAAAAACAAAAATTGGCAGTCTCCTGTCAGCTCTCCTATGGATATTCTTTCCCCCTTGATAATACATCTAACGTTTTAACCTATCAACATACATCAGTGCTAATCATTGCCAAATACACCTGTGCATTCATATACTTTGAAATGTGAAGTAGACAAATTATTTCTGAGCAAATGTTTTACTTAGCACTTACTGATTTCTGCACCTTCCCTAGGAATAATAGCTTTGCATCAATAAACCTAGGTTGTTATTGTTATGTTTCTATAAAGGCATTCTGTTAAGTGTTCTTAGTACTCCATTACATGTAATTAGAGTTTTAAGTGCAAATTAAATTAAAATAAAAATTATGCCGGATGTTTGATTTACCTATTTGTAAAACAAATGAAAACATGCCATCTGTTCCATGTGTTACAAATCCAGGATCATTTTCAACATTTGACGGTCATTATGATTTGCAGGGAAAAATATTCAAGTTAATTTTTGAGGGCACATCTCAAAATACGTTTGACTATAAGCAACCTCATGGACTTATGATTCTTAATATGGGTCAGATTTTCTTTCCATTCCTTACTTTTGTAGTGCAAATCTGTTTGAGTAACTGAAATAATGAAATAATTTTAGAAATTAAAGAAAAATTCTGTTTCCCTGGGCACAGTAATTCAAATCTCAAAAGAATAGGTCCTTAGATACAGTACAGTTAAGAAAAAAATAGGGTTTTTTTTTTTTACAGTAATACAGCATTAAATTACCAGATGGTATCTCCTACTCCCTGTAGAAAATTTCTGTTCTCTTGGTAGACAAAACAGCTAGAAGTACAACAAAAACATTATTCTATACCAAGAAAGAGATGTTTTCAATATGCTATTTTTGTAGTATATTATTCTTTTTTCACTGTGGTTAGTCTCTTGTTTCTATTTTTACTTATATTAATATATATTATACTATATATATTTTGTATGACATACATATAAATTTATATGTAACATATATATAATATGGATAGGTATCTAGATATACAGATATACTATATGAGACTGTATGCTTCATGGCCAAGGAAAGGCCTAGAAAATTAAAATTCTGGTCTTAACAATCTCTCTCCACAGACATAAAGCACAGGATGTGTGTCAAGTGTCTAACAGAAGCTCATACTATGCTAATTACACTGCTGAATCACAACTGAGCTTTGCCACCAAGAAGCACAACCCAAAGGCAAATTGCAGTGTGTGATGTCTAAACAAAGCTCAGGGGTCATGCTCATTTTCCTCTGAGAATCTCAGGCTGTGGTTTACAAACAGTTTTCTTGTGGAATGTGCTGTGAAGTAACAAACCGATTTTAACTTATTTGTTACCTTGGGGCTTTATTTACTTTCCTAAATGGAGAAGCAGCAAGATATAAAGAAGAGATTTTAGAAGAGCATACCATCTAAAACTTTTTCCCAACTGCTTTTCTGAAGAAAAATATCACTATCAAATACATTGCAGAAGTGATCAAACAAAGATAAATGTTTTTGTTTATTTTCTTGTTTGAGATGGCTCCGGGCTTTTCCTACTTGAATGTGTTTGGTGAATCGCTCAAAAAGAAATAGGGGTTAGCTTTATTTAATTCATTCTATAATGTACATAGATATCAAAGCACTATATTATACCCATAAATATGTGAGATTATTATTTGTCAATTTTTAGAAAGTAGTATAAACAATTGTTTTATCTGAACATGTATATTTTGTCCATTTCTTATTAAGATTTATTCACGGAAACACACTTTGGGAAATGGTAACCTAGTAGGCTTAGGTTAATCACTTGTTTTAAATAATGAACTATAAAAATTTCAACACCATCTTTAGCATATGTGAAAGCATATATGTATATGTATGAAAGGATTCAAGAGATAAAGGGAGGAAGAGGGAGGGGACAGAAAGGGGAATAAAAAAGTACTAAGAAATGTTATTACTGTACAAATGCAAGATGATTGTAAACATTATGTACCACAAACATGTACCAGTAAAACGTAAATCAGAAAAAATTTCAACATCATTATTAATAATTTAATTTTTTAATTTCAAGTGTGACATTAATGAGTGATCAGATTTAAAATATGTTTCAAACTCAATTTTAATAGACTACATTTCATTTTAAGTGCGATGCATAATATCACATATTTCTAAAAGAAATATCTACTTGAAAAAAAATCTACCTATATGCCTGAATTTTCACATTTTATTTAAGGTGTTTTGGTGCAAACTATTACATGGCACAATTACTCTACTATACATTTTTAAAACGTGCTACTAAATCATGCAGAACGCTAAAATGCAAAGATATCATTTGGATTGCAAATAAACCTCATATTAAGAACATTCTCGGGGCCGGGGATTTAGCTTAGTGGTTTCACCTCCTGCTGCACAAGCGCAAGGACCTGAGTTCGATCCCTGGTACCAAAAAAAAAAAGAACATTCTCTAGCTCAGGGAAGTAAAGCAATGAGCTCAAGTTTGAGTAGTACCAAAAAATGAGAAAAAAATAACAACAAACAACCAGTGTAGCTGTGGCATAAGCAAGAGCAAGTTTGTTTCTCTCTCTCATTCATGGAGACCAAAGATTTCCAATCTGGGCTCCTCACTCTTCTCGGTGTGCAGGTTCTCCTAATAAAGTCAAACTGTACCGTGACTTCTGGTGATATTGTACTGTAGGCTTTTCTGTTTGCAGCTTTGCAAGCGTAGGAGGGCAGGGAGCATAGCTTTACTAGAAATTAGTGGCTGACCAGAGCTTTTGATGGGTAGAATCCAATGGCCTTTGAGTTTTCATGTTAGCTTACCAGATCTGAACTTATTGACCCCTGCTGTATACAAAATTTACCCCACTGCTTGACTTCCTGCCATTTTCTTTTCCTGGTACCAGGGATCCAACTCAGGACCTTGTACTTGCCAGGCAGATGGGCACCACTGAGCAAATCCTCACCTCACTGCTTAGCTTCTGTGACACCACCCACCAACTCTTATGAATGCCAGCTAGCACATTAGTTTTAGAACACTGTGTACCTGCAATTCACTGGACATGAGATCTTAAACTTTGACCTTCCTGAATGCTCACTCTTAGGAAATTATAAAACAGTCCAGGGTTGCTGACTGTTGGTCATGTAGTTTACAAACACACTGGGTTTAAGTAATGTAAGGTTATTAAAAGAACGATCGGGTTGGCAATATTTAAAATCAGGTGATGTCACCTTAAAAGAGAAAACTAAACTTCAACACCTTTTGAAAGTTAAAAGATGGGGCAATGTTAAGCCAACACTCTCACATACCACTAATAATTTTGAGCTGAGTAGCTGTCATTCTCTGTAGAACAGACAATGCTGTTTGTTCACAAAATCTTATTCTGTTTTATTTCTGAGGACAAAACTGCATTTCTCAATAAATTAGGTCTGGCTGTTTGAGTTCAACCAATCAAATATAGTTAAAAGTATGTATGTCGTTTTGAGGAATGACCACTAGGGGAAAGTGCTTATATGATGAACAATCCTCACTTTCTTGTCTTGTCAACCAAACTGAAGAAAAGATACACTTATAAAAGGATACAGGGTCAGGCTTCCAGGTTATAATAAATAATGGGAGCATTATATGAAAGGATTCTGGTTACCTAAATTACTAAATGAAACAGAATTCCCATGCTGATCCTCAATGTACAGTAAGCAATAGCTTTCTCATACAGCAAGTTTACAATGTTTGGTTTTTAAAAAGTAAGTTTTAACTATATTTCAGATTGATTTGCTTATTGTAAAGATAAAATACAATTGCCTTAGTAGTTTAATTAGTGTTAAATAGGTTCTAATTAAGTTAAGATTTTTACTTTCATAGTCCCTAATGGTGAAGTTAGATACATAAATTTTTTCTTTGTATGAAATTTCTTATGTATGTTCAATGACTCTTAATTTATACTGATTTAAAAAGTTATGAATGTTATTGGGCTGGAGATTTAGCTCAGTGGTGCCGCCGCCTACCTCGCAAGTGCAAGGTCCCGAGTTTGATCTTCGGTACCAAAAAAAAAGTTATTAATGTTATTAAAACATAAAATAGTTTAAAAGTCTCCTAAAATAAGTCCTATAACTGAAATCACCAAGACATTTCATATATCTATTCTTCTTCATGCTTTGTACTTCGTACTTCGTACTCAATCTATATGCCCTAACTGAAATAAAAATGTAAAAAGTACAGTTGAAGTCACTTTGGCTTCTCATCCCCAATTTTATTCACTTTTTTCTCTTACCAGTAATAACCATGAGTTTAAATTTGACATTTATCATTTCAATGAATGGTTTTGAATTATTATTCATAAACAAGTATTAATAAACTATATATTATTTATTTTTCTTTTAAGTTTATTGGTACATTTTAAGTATACAATACAGTTGCATTCATCATTGGGATCTTGTATCCTTATGTGATGTATCTTGGTAAATTATATATTATTGATTTGCCTACTATATGTAAACATATATGTAACTATACGGAATGCAATTTGCTTTTTCTTGTTCACCATTATGTTTTATTTTTTAAATTACATACATTTGTATTATACTTTACTTATTTAAACATACAAATAATTAAATATTATATGGAGTAGCAAGTCCACTTACATGATTCTGAAGTCAAAAAGCATAAAATTATATAGAATTAAAAATGTTCCTCCTACTACTATACTTTAATCACCCAGTTTCCACCCCCATCAGTCCCCCAAAATAAGTACCTATGGTTACTAGTTTCTGATGTATTCTTCCAAAAATATTTTAAGTGAATAAACAAATGGTAGCATACTATGCACACTGTTCTGTACATGACTTTGAAATTTTAATACATTGATTATCTTTTCTTATTATTTCATAAAGAATATCATCCTTCTTGGTGTAGCATAATGTTTTAGTTTATGAATGATACTTAAGATAGTTACCTACTGTTCTAGTATTTTTTTAATTACAAACAAGGCAACAATATATAACACATGCATATATAATTTTGCACATATGAGTCATATTGGTAATCTTTTCAATACAAGAAATTCTGTGAACAAAAATCCAAATACAGTATAGCCAGGTCCTTTTGCTTCAGTAACTGTACCAGGCTATAACCAGGGGTTGGACAGGTATACAGTCTCATCTGCATGGTTGACTGGGGGAGAATCGGCTTTCAAGGTCACTTATGTAGTTGTCCGCAGAGTCTGATGAATGGAGAGCCTCAGGTCTTCACTGCCTATTGGCCAGAGTTCTTCCTTATTTTTGTGCCAAATAAGTTACTCTATAGGACAATGTACAGCATTCCAGTTTGGTTCTTCCAGAGCAAGGGCTTTGGTAGAGGGGAAGCAAGATGACAGGGAGTAGAGCAGGAAGGAAAGGGAGTGGGAGAAGGGGAGAGAGATGAAGAGAGAGGATAGATGGTAGATAGATAGACAGATAGATAGATAGATAGATAGATAGATAGATAGATAGATAGATAGATAGGAAGACAGACAGAGTGCCCAAGAAGAAGGTCATAGTCTTCTGGTAACAATCTTTGAAGTAACATCTCATGACTTTTATCAAATTTTATTCATTAGAAAAAAGTCAGAACATCCAACACATACTCAAGGATATAGAATTGCATATAGGCATAAAAACTCCAGTTTAGGAAAGATCACTGAACCTCTTTTAAAGGCTAGCTACCACGTGAGAGTATCTACAGGATAAAATGTTAGAAATAGGATTGCTAGTTTAAAAGGTATACACATATGAAATTGTAACTGATACTGTTAGACTGTTCTACAGTAGAATGTACCAAACTATACCTGCAACACAAATGTGTGAGTGTACCCATTCTAAATGTACTTCCAGTACATTATTGAAGTTCAGTACTTTTACCTATTTCAAAGGTGAAAAAGTCACTCATTGCATTTTTATTTGAATTTATTTTATTATAATCAAGGTTGATCATTTTTACATGTTTTAGAGCCATTGTAGTTTCTTTTCCATCAACTTTACCCAGGTTCCTTTTGGGATACTGGATCTGAGATATGAACATGTAGGAAAAATGTATATATTAAAGCAAAAAGCCTTTTCTCAATACAATAAGCTACAAATAACTTTCTCCCTTTATCATTATTTTACCATACTTTATTAATTTTTTATGTTATGGCTCATAAGACAAATTTTTTCCTAATTTTTTGCTTTTATTTATTTTTACACTTCATCCTTTTTTTATGTGGCGTCTGTCATGATATAGAGTGTGAGAATGGATCCAACATTTTTTTTTGTTATCTCAACACCATTTGTTACATGATACCTGTATTTTCTTTACCAATTTGAGAGGCCACCTATAAAAATAGCTAAATTCCTTAATGTGATTGGATCTAGACTATTATGTTCCATTGGCTTATGTTTTCTTGTACCATTACCATTCAGTTTTGATGACTGAGACTATAATGTTTTTGTCTCTAACCAGGCTAGCTCATTGCTTTTTTTGGAGATTATTTATTTTTGCAACATAAAAATAAAGATACAACCACATGTATCTTAGCAAACTTAACATGATAAAAACATCTTTCTTATATGTATATACATATGTGTATCAAATTCTACATTATGAAGATAGAGAATATATATTTTTTCTAGTAACAATGGAATAGTCAAAGATTGACTGCATATTATGACATAAATAAACCCTCAATAAATATCTCAAAAAATAAATACTCTGCTCAGTATTCTCTGACTACTCTGTAATAAAATGAGTAATTAATAATCTTAGAAAAATGAAAGATTCTACAATCCAGATATTAAAATTAAAAAGTCTTAAAAATTCTAGGTACAGAGAGAATTTACAAACCAAAACCCCAAGGATCGGAAAATCATAATAATTAAACACTACCTATTTGAACTGATGTCATATATTTAAAGCAGTTTTCAGAAGAAAATATATAATCAGAAACACCTGTCAATAAATAAGACTGGCTTAGAATATTAAAATATCTCTTTCTTTTAATGTATTTGAATTAATATCTGCTTGTTAATGTATTTTTTTATTTTGTTTTGATTTGTACCTTTGCAAATGTTGATGCTATAGCACTTGCGTTTAGATATTTAAAATAATAACATTTTAAATTATAACATCATTGTGCCCAGATTGACATACATTATGTGACCTTTTGCCTGTTTGCCCAAAGATGATTTTCTTATCACTAAAGTATACTAAGCTTGCTGAAAGATTAGTCTATTCCAACATTGATGGCTCCTAGCTATTTTTCTAGACACAATATTTTCATTACCATATATAGATCCAGGCCTTCTTTTACTTCAGAGATATTTTCTTCAATTATAACTTTAAATATTTTAGCTTTGCTTTTCAGGGATCACAACCATTCATTGTATGATTTATCAATTATATATTTTCCCTACGTTTGGTCTTTTGTTTCTTATTTTTTGAAGCTCTTTATTGCTATTTCATAATTTTTATTTTTCTCATTTCTATTTTACATTGAGTTTTCCACAATTTTCATTTTCCTTTCTGCCCCTTCCAATTCTGTCTTCATTTCTATGGTGGTTTTTGCTTTTTTACACTTTGATTTTGAATCTCATTTATGTTTTTATGTTTTTTATCATTTTTATATTTTTAATTTACATTTTTTGCATATTCTTTGCAGAGGTTGTTGCTTTCTTACTTTTTTCACTATATGCTGAAATTTTAGGCTACAATTTTCATCCGCATTGTAATTTTGCCAGTACACATCCCTCATTTGCTGAAACTCTGTGCCCTCTTTAGAGTTGCAGTTGTCTCATTTCCATACACACCCATTTCTTCATGGCTGCTACGCTTCAGGCAAACTGCTTCCTGTAGGCAGGAGGTCGTTCTGTGATCCACTTTGAAGCTATACATTAACTTCTCTTTAAACAAAGTGTTGGAAAAAAAACAAAACAAAAAAACCCACAAGGTGTTGGAGGCAACTATTCCCACTTATGGTGGCAAAGGATGGATCTGACTATTGTCAATTAGCTACAAATCTTATCTATAATAAATGTATATTTTTTAAAAATCTGACATCCAGTGCTACTGGTCAACTGAGATTCTTCTACATTGTTTCTTATACAGTGTGTTCCATGTAACTCCTGCCTGAGCTCAACTGCTCTGGGAAGATGTATGTTAAATATTTAATACATGAGTTACTTTTATACCACAGATTTCCAAAATAAATAGTGTTTTGCAGGGTTTGGTAGATTACACTTTTGGCCTCATTTATTCACTTCTTTCCACATAATCCTCTTGCTACTGTCATTATTGACCTGGGGGTTGGCAATGTCACTTGATTTGATCAACTATATATTGTCAAAAATGACAGCAATTTCCAGGTTCAGTTTTTACGTCTTTGTTTCCATGTTCATTCTATAGACTTTGTCATTGCCAAACTCCCAGTAGATTTCCAGCCCAAGATAAAAAACAGGTGACAAAGACCCACAGTGAACAGCACCCCTGTTACAGTTCCCACAGCCTGAAGCAAGTTTGCACAGAAGCGCTCCGCCACCTTGCAGATGTGGCCGCAGTAATAACTGATTTCTGTTTTAAACCACTGAGTGTTGTGTTAGTTTTGCAGCTAATGAATGCACATATTATTTCACTTTTCTCCTTTTGCTTTTAAATTATCCTCACAAGAAACAGGAAGGAGGATTTATTCGGTCATATTGAGATTAAAAGGCTAGCATTTTAAGATGACTTATCCATATTGATTTAGGTGTACTTTAGTTAATTCATTTTAAAGATTGCAGGAGCTCATTGCATATTACAATTTATTTATTCAATTTCCTCTTTGCTGAACATTTATATTGTTAGTGATTTTTTAAAATTATTATATAAAACACTCTGAGAAGATGGAAGCTGCAGTGACGGCAGTTTTTTCAGTCTTCCCAAATCCTTGCATAAAATCAGAAAAAGCATCTAATTAGCAACCATGGGCAATATTATATAAACATTAAGTGACAAACTATATTGGAAAATTCCAAAACCCAAATTAGTGGAAGACACAATAGCAGTAGCCATAAGATCAGTGCATGTATCTGTGTGTTTTGCTTTAGGGTAGGAGGGATACTAGAGTAGGAGGAAATAAAACAAAGCAATGTTGCACAGACAAGAACATCTGAAGAGGCAACAGGTGTTCACTGAAACGTTCAGAAACAAAGACCATCAGAACTGAAGCTGGATGGGGTTGTAGCATTCTGCCAATGCCAGTAAATACAAGGGCTTGCAGGAAGGAAGTCTGAAGAGGTGGGACACTGAAGTCCTTATCAAGAGTTGATACTGACCCACTGAGGCACAATTCCAGGACAGAGATCCAGGCACCAACTGCTCAGAGTGGAATCTAAATTCAGATGACTTAGCTAACAAGGAGAAAGGAAGAAGGTTGTCTGGGAAAGGTTGTGAAAAGAGCATAATCTGGAATCTCAGGAAGCAATGGAAGAATGAGTCCTGTGAAATTAAAAAAACCATCAGAAGTAAATCTTTCTGTAGGAAAAATAATTTCACACAAAAATGAGTAAGATAAAAACCTTAAGGGTGAATGTCATAATGAAAAGCAGAGTAAGGAATAGAATCTATACACTGAAAGGACCCCAGAAAAGATACTGTGGGACTGCATAACTCTGTAATCATAAAACTCTCCTAGCTCCAACCGTGATTGAATGTGGGTAAATAGATAAAGATGCTTGTTAGTTCTGGTACACTAGATAAGATCTGTATCAGCCATAATTATTCAACTCTTTGTTCAAAAACTGCTGTTCGGACACCTCTATCTATAGAACAATCTACAAAACATCTGCTGACCATCAGTACATGTCAGGCTAATTAACATGCAAATGTAAGACCACTAACCTTTATTCCCTCTTCTGTAAATTTCGCCTGTTAACTTCCCTGCAACCCCCTATAAAAAGAGCCTGGGACTCTGGGCTGATCACCCCTCTAAGCTGCTTTGCTTTGGGAGTGCCGTCTGGCCAGACTAAGGTCTGTTTCACTTTCCAACTTGTCCGGTGTGTTCCTTCCCAGGTGTTCTTCGCTGCAGTCAGCTCCTTGGAGCATTTGGTAAGGCCCTTGGTCTTGCATTCTGGAGGCACCACTGGGATCCCTGGGTGTGCTCCACTACAGTCAGCTCCTTGGAGCATTTGATTAGGCCCTTGGTCTTACATTCTGGAGGCACTGCTGGGATCCCTGGGTGTACTTCACTATAGTCAGCTCCTCGGAGCATTTGGTAAGGACAGCGGTCTTACAATACTCTCTAGACAGATATATATATATATATGCATGTATATAAACACAGAAAAATAAACAAATATTAAAACTGTACTTACTATTTCAAAGTGATCAAGAAAGTCAAATAAATAGATACACAAAAATGCAACATAAGTTTGGATTTAAAAAAACTCAGAAAGGAGGTGAAAGAACTCAAAAACTTAATAGTTTTTTTTAAATGCTCCCGTATATTTTTTACCTAAAGTTTAGAATACATTGCTAAAGTTTCATTGAAATAAAAGCCTAGAAGTGCAATTACTACAGTAAAGTGTGCAAACATCTTTAAATTTTTAAAATATCTTCAATATGCTATCTAAATCAATTGTGCTATATTATTCTAATTATATTAGGAAAAGAAACAATCCTACATATATTTTAACACTTTTCATTGTCACACTATTTCAATTTTACCATATCCTTGGGTGTGAAATTGTATCATAATATTATGTAAGCTTTTCTCAATGATTATATATAAGGTTTAGTATTTTTAACATGATTCTTATCAATGTTTTGTAAATTACTCAGTCATATCCTTTATTTTCTTTTGAGTTGGTTTTGTTTTTCTTATCAATATATAGTAATTCTTTTTTTCTCAAATTTAAGATATCTTTTTAGTTTATTGAGTCTCTTCTTTAAATGAAATGTGTACTTCTAATATGGCATTAAGTTCATCAAGTTTTCGTATGATTTTGGTATTTCTCTCCTCAATAAGAAAAATGAATGTCTTATACATTTTTAAACAAATTATAAAGCTTTGACCTTTAAATTCTAGTCTTCACTTTGTGAAATATAGATTTAAAGCATAAGGTAAATTATGGTTCGTGCTCAATTTATTATATCAATAATCACACAGAGACCAATTTTTCACTAATACAAAGAATGTTACAACAAGCATCCTTGTACACCCAGTCATGTTTGTCTGTGGCAACACTTGGGAATGGAGATACTAGACTGAAGAGTATGACTATTTTTCAAAGTCAACAGTATTGCCAAACTCTTATTCTAAGGAATTTTTCAAATTTGCACCCATCACCAGTAAATATGAATTCTACTTCCTGACATGTTTTGTCAAACATTAATGTGTTCCAGTGTGCTGAGTGTCAATTGTTGAGTCAATAGACACTTTTTCCTTTTGTTTGCTTGTTCAAAATAGATGATCCATTTTCTGAGTCTACATGAATTTGTCAATTTCAGATTATTCCTTTCAAAATAATGTAAAAATATCCCCCAGAGAATCTATTTAATAATTCTTCCTTCCTAATGTTACCCTGTAAGACACTGTTTCAAAGGTGATCAAAGAAATGCAACTTACAACCATTCACTTGAAATTTCCCATCACCCTTCTTTTAATACTCATATTGTTAATATATCCCATCTCCATAAACAGTTGTAAATGTTAACATGCATTGCAACAAGCATTTAAAAGTCAGATTGTAGTTTCCTATAATTGCACATAATAAAAGTAGCATCATGGTTTTTTTTGTACCTATGAATATCTTTTAGTTTTTTAGTTGTTATGTTATGTTTCATCAAAAACACTTGCATATTTATATCAACATTCTGTTTATCCCTTAGATTATTTATGCCTGAGTGGGGTGTCAGCTGCAGAAATAGGATATTTAATGAGTTTCATGGGGATACCTCATTCCAAGAACAAAAACTGGAAAAAAGAATAAGACACAAGTGTGCATACTAATATGGCCCCTTGTTAGAGCTAGTCTTGGAGCACAAGATGATAGATAGTCCCTACATGATATACATCTCCTTTACAGAGCTTTTACTTTCAATTTGGTGTTTTGTTTAAGCTAGCATCCCACAGACACTGCACTAATACTAAATATGTAAACCTCAAATGCCCAAAGGGAAAGTTTACCATTACTCTGCTTTGAATATTGCATGTCTCTGCATCTGCTCACATTTTCTTTTAAACTACTGCTTTGTTCTGCTGGTCTTGTTCTTTAGTTTTTATAAAAAGAATTATTGTTTATAATAGAAATAGGGGGCTTCAAAACATAAACATTTGACTTATTAGCATTCTACATATACCTTCTGTTTCTTTGATAAAGTCTTAATTTACTTTGGTGAAGATGATGCATTATGAAGCATTTTTTTTACATATTTAATATATGCCTTGGTGTGTTCGTCTATTGAGACAGCAAGCAAAATTAATTTAAAATAGTAAAATTTAAGGTTGATTGATGCATATGAAAAGTGGAGGGCTAAAGCAATTATTCAAGTTTTTAAGATTAAAATTTCAATAGATGCATAAATAAAAAGATATTTGGATACATAATTTAGATATATCTTTCATTTTCTTTATGTGTGCATATATGCAAACATGTACATGTAGCAGAATAATGTGCATTTATAATCTTCAATTCTAACATTCATGAAAAACTTGGTTTTTCATTCTACAGAAAAATAATTTAACCAGAACTTCCAAACCACCCGAAAACTCTTGGTTGACATTTTGAAACAACATTTTTTTGGAAGTATTCAGGAGAATTTCATTAGCTTCTCTGAAGCACAAGGGGAAATATTATTTAGTTCTAAACCTCATTTTGATCTATATTAAGCACTTTTGAGTGGTTATTCTTTATATTTCCTGATTTTCTCAGATTTCAAAGAGAATAAGCTTCAGTCATTGAAAGGTGCAGATTCCTCCACATATTAAGGAATATATGATGATACTAGACCATACTATGATGGTCTAGTGATAAGGAGAGAAGAGATAGGAAGGAAGAACAAATAGGAATGAACATCTGTGGAGAACACTTTGAAATAAGATGGAATTGTATAACCCTAAGTGTGCTGTAACCCTAAAGTGTGCTGTGACTGTAAGAGTGCTGTAAACTAAGTATGACAAAATCATAAGAGTGATGTGTAACCATAAGATATGAAAGTAGAACCTTAAGCGGTATGGAACTGATAAGGGTGTGCCCTGAACTGGACAAGGCGTACCCCCGAACTAGACAGGGTGTGCTCCGAAATGGGAAGGGTGTGCCCCGAAATGGACAGTGTGATAAGTCTGAACCAATACCACAAACGCCCAGTTAGAATAGTATAAAAGTCCAAGCAAGTCGACGATCCGTCCCACCGACCAGTCGACCAGTCACTCTGCTGATCTGACTATCGACCGAGACATCTGCACACCTGATCCCTCTGGAAGGAGCATCGCCGCCGACCAGACGAGACCAGAGGACGAGGCAAGCAGAGAGACGGATAGCCTAGCGCCGACTCAACGCCCTTCGTCTATGGATCGGACCCTCTGACCTACGGGAGGAAACGTCGCGCTCCCATAAGGACTTGCGCAGTACAGGTACAGGGACGTGGTAATTGGCAGACTTAATATTGTGTGGTAATTGTATTGAAGTGAATTGTGATAATATAAGATAAGTGTGTCAACTGCCATCCGAGTTCGAGTCCTCTTTATTCACGGTACCTGCTCGAGACAACATCACAGTAATGACTAGTTTATGTAAGCTGCCTTATATATATTATTCATATTATTGCAGTAAAACTGTATGTTGTAATTCACTCATTTATTTCACCAGAAAGCATAGGATGTGAAAATAAACACCAATTTTCCAACCTGTATGTTTCTCAAGGGCCAGAGTCAAGATTTGAAATTTTTAGATCCAGTGATTACAAAGTCAAAATCCTTCCAACACACCATGCCTCAAGAAAAGATAAACAGGGAATCTTTGCTGAATAACGAAGTGTACAAATGTATGTAATGAAACCATGAGTTTGTGCTGAGTGGTCTTCTATGCTGTTGAGAAGAATTAATATATTGGCAACATTAATCATCTGCAAAACATAATTACTAGGACAATTTAAAAGTAGTAGGTACCAAAATATTTCATATGAGTTAAATTCCATTTATTGGAGGCTTAATTTCTACCAATCATGGTTCTGTTATCACATTTCAGATTTCATCTGTGCAACAAACGAAAGTGGGAGGTATTGTCAATTAATACTTATCTAAGAAGATGCTGTGTTTGTGACTGATTACAATTCAGTTACCAAGCTTCTAATCACCTGAGCTCATACTCTATCCATAAACTAATGATTATATCAAAGATAGAGGGTGCTCAAGAGCCCAACAATGATTCCAAGTTAGAAAAATGAAATATTTATTAGAATTCTTCATGTTTTCAAAATGGTTATTTAATAGAGTAACCAACCCAAAGTGTTAGATTATTATCTTAATCTTTCTTTACTTTGCTCCAAAATAAAGTTCAAAAATATTTTCAACTAGAATATTTTAATAACTCAATTAAAATATTTTTAACTACAGAAGAAATAACAAAAATATTTAAAATTATTTGATCATGCTAATGCTACAGTAATTCCAGTCATCATTTAAGAAGGCCATCTTTCTCATCAATTAAACATCATGGATCTTCAGTTTAGAATTACAAAATACAAATCTTAGTTCTAGAAATTATTTTCTTAGGCAATGACATAGCACTTCTGAATTTCACTTTTACCCTATGCTTAGTAAGGATGATATCTACAGATCATTTAGAACACTTGGTTATAAGTCTCACAAAAATTCTACTCAAATAAAACAAAATTGGGTCATGTAAAGAAGAATGCTTTGATTCCAGATCTGGCTCCATTTTTCTCAGCTTTTCTACCAGTATTGGCTGACTTCAGGTTTTGCGTCCGATGACTGCAGTAATGTTAAACCTCTCATCTCACAGAATTCCTTCCAGAGCAAGAGAGAAGTACTTTTCCTCAGCCATCAAACACAAGCCCTCAGGTCTCATCCAGCTCTAACCACCTAGAGACATAATACTTACTTTTTAAAAACATTTACAGGATGGGAAGAGTGAGAAGGAGAATGGTTTGGACCAAAGTGTGGATTTGAGGCTGGCTCAGCTTTAAACCATAAAGTGACTTTCCAGTGGGGGAAAGGACAGGAACAGTGTCTAGGGATGCCAAAATCAATACTAGCTGCAGTCTGTCTCAACAGGATGGTTGTAGATTTAAAAGAACTAATAAGTGTAATGCATGGAGCAGAGACTCTGACACAATAAAAACACATTAATGATAGATAATATTATTCTAGTACTTTTACATGAATTTCATTTGAAGATTTTTTAAGTAAACAATCTAAAATCTGGAACACAAGATTTTATACTGAAAGTTAAAGACTTTTCTAGCGTATTTATTCAACAACTAAGAAAGACAGTTACTTTATGTGCTGAATTTGGCTTACACAGAGAGGCAAGTTCTATATCTTAGTTCAAACAATTTTTGCTCACATCTTCCCTCATTTTCCCATGAAAAATGTATGTAAATTAATGGTTTTGCAATAGATGATTTGGCAATATGAACTACAATAGTTTCATAAACCAGTTCAATTGTCCTCAAGCTGTACATGTTCATAATATTCTTTCAAATGCAACAGTTTCAGGCTGAATACTTAAAAGGACTAAAAGAAAAAGGGTGATTTTTTTTTTGAAACAAGGTTTTGCTATGTAGTCAAGGCTTGGATTGAACTTACTATGGAGTCCAAGGTGGCCTCAAATTTGTGGCAATCATACTACTTCAACCTCCCAAGTGCTAGGATTACAGGCATGTGCCACTGTGCCTGGTTTAAAAGGGTGAGTTTCTTAAAAGCGTATTTCAGAATATTGAAGGGAAGAAAACTCCATTCTTCATAGTTAATGAAGTATCCACTTAAGAATGCAGCTATTGTGCAGTTTTATTTGTAACTATGAGGACACTCTTAGGAACTTCCAAGACCAAATTTTCCTGTATTCTGACAAACATGTCATTTCTCATTTCATCTTTCCTTACCTTCTTTTGTTCACTTGTGAAAATTTGTGTATCACTTCATCTAACCCTGTTTTCTATAATGATAATAAAAGCTAATACTTATTTGTTTATTACTTGTCAGAGACTACTTTAGTCATATATATGTATATGTGTATATGTGTGTATATATGTATATATTCCTTTAATTCAATGGTAACATTTCCAGTGAAAAATTTTTATATTCCTTTAAGTAACAATGCACTTCATAATGTATCTAAGGATCTGAGTAAGTGCTTTAGGAAGAAAAATGGGACATCGATGAATTATTTATAGTTTATTATTTAATTATGCTTAACTGCATAGCAAACTTTTTTCTGCAGTTTCAGTTGAATTATTTTTATTCAAGTTTTCATAATTTGAGGGAAAGGAACCTTCCTAATATTATTGTAAAGTCATACCAGGACAGGGACTTTCATTGGAAATTTAGTTAAGATTCTTGAACTCACCTTAGGTCACATAAGTAGCAACCCTTATAGATTGCTCAGTAATAAGACATTGCTGTATCAAGGTACTCTGTCATACTCATATCACCACAAGTAAACACATGAAACAGAATAAAAAATAAACAACAGTAACAAACTGAGGACTCTTATTTGGAATTGCAATGAGCATTTCCTAGGACATAATGCCTATAGAAGCTCCTTCATGTCTTTTCACAGAGGATAATTTACACTGTGAGGGAATTTTCTGTTCAGAAGCTATTCATGATCATTTTTCTCTTCTTGGTGTATTTTACTCATCACTGTGCTGAAGAGCACCACAGTTTCTCTTGTTAGTGAGGAGAATCAAAGAATTTTTTCTCAGTACACTAATTAGTTAATAACTATAATGTCCATTCTATGTACTGACCCAGAGTTACCAATTCAAATTCAATCTCAAGTTAAAAATTTGAATTATGCCTTATATCCAGGTTTTTCTAAAGAGGAAAATTGTCAATAGATAGACCCTGGTATTGTTAATCTTTTAACAATTGCAGTATCTGTGTAATGATATCTTGTTGCAATTTTAATTTGCTTTTCCCTGGTAGCTAATGAGGCTGAGCATGGTTTCATGTGGCATGGCCACTTGAACTTCCTCATTTGTTCTATGCTGTTGTCTTTTACCCACTTACATAATTGAGATCTAGCATTTTCTTATTTGTTTATTTTCTCAATCTTTATCTCATTGACTGATGATCTGTTGAATATTATATATATTCTGGAGAATGCTCTGCTGTATGTTTGTGAGGCAATTATTCCTTTACAGTGTGTGGCTTATCTTTTCACTCTCATGACAATGTGCTTTGTAAACATATATTCTTTTTTTTCTTTAGTAGAACATGTTTGCAGTACATAATGTTTACTATCCTTGTATGGAGTTAGTACATGTAAATAACACATCATAATTCTCTTTCATCCCCTTTGTATCCCCTCTAACCTTGATTCTCTTCCCATTTGAGAAAGATCAATGGCTCTACTTCCTATTACATATTGTCAGTCTCAAAAAAAATATTAGTACTACTTTCTTTTATGGTTTCCTTTAATAAACAGCTTCAGAAAATATTTGTATGTCTCAAGCACACAAAGACCTTGTATTTCTTATGCTAGAAGCTTTATTATTTTATATTTATGATTTAAGTCTATCTTAAGCCTGTTTTTAAGCACCAAGTTTAACGTTATTTGTGAATATTCAATTAACCATTTGTTGAGAAGATCATTTTTGTCACAACACGCTTCAGAGGCATTACTACAAAACTGATGAATATATACATGGGGGACCATTTCTGATCTCTCCATTATATTTCATTAATCTCTGCACCTAGTCTCACACCAATATCCTCATTCACAATTAATGCAGCTTTATAATATGCCTTGATACCTGGCAGTATAAGAAATAAATGCTTTATTCTTCCTTGAGTTTCCCTTTGCTCATATAAATCTTTTGCATTTTCTTGTATATTTTAGAATCAGATTGTTAATGCCCATTTGATGAAAAGCTAGCAGGATTTTGATTTGGATTGTGTTTGATCTATAAATCAATTTGTGTGGGACTAAATCCCTAAACAGTGTTTTAATTTTCTTTTTCAGTGAAACAAATTACTAACAATTTAGAAAATTAAAACAACACTCATCGTCACTCTCATAGTTTTCATTCTCAGAAGTCTGGGCACAGATCAGTTGAATTCTGCCCAGGGCTCACAAGGCTGCAGTCAAACTGTTGGCAGTTTAGAGGGTCTCAGCTAGGGCTCAGCATCCTGTAGTACATGTTCCTTGAATGTAGAACATTTGGCAGCTTGTTTCTTCTAGACCAAAAGGAGAGAAATCTCTAACTTCTTTTTCTGCCAACAAACTCTCTTTAAAGAATTCACCTGATTAATTAGTTCCACATAGCATAATTGCCCTTTATTTAATTTAAGCTTACTAGGGGCTTTAATTATAGCTGCAAAATATCCCTCCACAGTTGACACATATGTTGTCATATAAATGACATCCATCCCCTATGCCATATTCCC
Source organism: Heterocephalus glaber (assembly GCF_000247695.1). The sequence goes on along the minus strand of NW_004624837.1, from coordinate 373,821 downwards.
TAAGTTAGAAGCAAGGTAAACGTCTTCCCTCAGTCTAGAGCATAAATCATGCAAAGCGTATGGAATATTAGAACTCATTTTGGAATTCTGTTTCCTAGAAGTAGTGAGTCTTGCAATCCAGAGCACAATGTTCTATGTTTTTGCCATTTAAAGCTTTTCTTTACTATATTTTATAATTTGTATTGTAAAGGTCTAGCACATGTATTGAAAAATTTATTCTTAGGAATTTATTTTTTTGCCATGGCTAATGATATTTTAGAGTTATTTTCTAATTCCTGTTTTTAGAGTACAAAGATAAACTTTAATACATAAACTTTGAATTTAGCAACCTCAGTAAATTAATTTCTAACACTGTCTATAAATATTAGTAGATTTTATACACGTGAATCAACTGTTTCACTTTCCCAATCATTATATTCTTTTCATGCCTTTTGCACTGGGTAGACTCTATAGTACAGTGTTTAATAGAAGAGAAATAATGGCATTCATTGTTTTGTTCTCGACCCAAGGGGAAAGTGTTGAACATTTCACCCATTATGTATGACATTACCAGAAGGTTTTTGGTAAATATTCTTTACCCAATATCAGAAGCTTCCTTTTTTTTTATTTTTGCCACTTTCGGAAAGTTTTATTGTAGTCATTAATGAGCATTGAATTTTGCCAAATGATTTTCATAGATCAATGGAGATGATTATATACTTTTCAATTTGTTCTCTTGATGTGGTTAATTGTATTGCTATCTTTTCTTACATTAAATCAACCCTCATTTCCTGAAATAAAGCCTTTTTGTCATGATAACACATCACATATTTTATATATTTCTTTGTTGATTTGCAAATATTTTGGGGGGTTTGCTTTCATGTCAAGGGAAATACTGGTCTATATTTCTCTTTTGTCTTCTATAGTCTTTGGGAGGCTTTAGTATCAGATTTATCCTGACTTCATAAACTGCATTAGAAAATAGTACTTCTTTTTAAATGTCCAGGACATTTGTTTGTTTATAGATTGTTATTACTTCTTCCTGGAAGAAGTTTATATTTTGAAGTTTTTATTTGTTTATTTTTGAATAGTTTTATTGAGCTATAACTGATATGCAGTAGACTGTACATTTTCACTGTGTATAAATTTATTTATTTATTTTTCTTTTGATAAAATTTTCTTCTTAAAGAAATGTACCTGGTGTTTATGGTGTCTGTAGTATCAGTTATCCAGAATTTCTTTCCAAATAATTTAGTCTAATAAAATTAATTATTACTCTCGCTACGTTCTCAGTATTCCCCCCACCTCCAACTACCGATGAAAAAGTAAGTTAATTATTAACCATAATCAACAATCAAACGATATGTCTTTTCCTATATTTTTAAATAATTTAAAAATTATCAGATTTAGATCACACCTGGCTTAGATCAGATTTTTTTTTTTTTTTTTTTTTTTTGGTCCTTTGAAAGCTTTGCTCACCATGTTCTATTCCCTTTTCCAATGGTCTCTTTCAGGACTAATCCCACCCATCTTAATATCAACTTTTTGGGTGACTACAATGTGCCAGGCATTTTTGAGAGCAAGCTAACTTAGGCAATACAAGAGCCTTATAGCAAAAATTAGAAACCGAGGGATAAAGTAGTAAAGGGATTAATTGGAAATCACTTCATTAGTAAATGTAGAGCTCATAATCAACTCAAGGTTTTTCGGACAATAGGTCTGTGTTCTTAACTATTACACTATATTCCTTCTTGTGAATTTTAGTATACTTTTAATTAAAGGGTTAAAATATTCTGAAATGATTATTTTCACAATTAATAAATATAATGGCTTCTAAAGTGTATCGTTCATCTCAACTATCTCCTCATATGTTACTTTCTTAACTTAAAATAAGTTTCAAATACTCTTGCTTTGGAAGGTTTATTCTTTCATCTCAGTATTAAATGGCCCACTGCTGAGGCAGAAAAGAATCCAATGAAGACTATAGTATACTATTTTGAGATTTGACAGCCTAATAATTAACAAAATTTCAAATTACTAAAAATCTTGGTTAGCTTTGGCTAAGTGCCCCATCCAAGCAACAAAAACATGCCAGCATCTTTATATGAAGAACTGTTAACAATAAAAGCTTTCTCTTGTGAAAAGTATGATAAAATTAGTAAGATCCCTTTAACACACTAGGTCTTTTTTCCCCCTCTCTCTCCTCATTATATTCACTTATCTTAACATTTCCTTGCTATTTTTGTCAGCTTTTTTCTTGTTCCAATTTTCAGCTAATGGACAGTTTGCTTCTTATGGATTCGCTCAGATTCCTCTCTCTTCCTTATATTCTCTTTTCTCCAATTCAGTGTCCTTTCTTCTGTATAGACAGTGTCAAATGGAATTGTATAATCTCTTGAAGTGTACATGTGAGATAGAGAAAATGAAAGGGAGATGGAGTCAGAGACAGAGCTAGTTGAAAACAGAGAGAAAAAGACAATGTGGAAATTTTTTCTTTTAATATTTCATGAGTCTTACCTGTGATCAACATTTACAATTGTATGAATATTTTCATTTGCATGAAACTACCTTAGCAATAATATATTCCTACCTGATCAATCAAGGAGATTTTCATTTTTATCATGTGTAAAGAAAAAATATTTTTCACTTTACACTATTCTGTAAAATGGCAGAAAAAACAGAGAAGCAAAAATAGTTTGCTCAGTTTGGTTTATTGGTCTATTGGTGTTTTTGATACTTTATTTTGAGTATTCTTGGAAGATGTGGGAAGTTACTGGAGAGACTTTCCAGGAGTCAAATGGAGAGCTTCCACAGTATGAGCTGAATGCCGTCAGATGTGTGTTACATCTTGATATGTACGTATGACCAATATCTCACTCACTATACATAAAGTATCTGCTCTGAAGTACAGCAGCAGTCTCCTCAGAATGCACTTTCTCCTTCCTCTGCTGGGTAATCAAAATCTGCTTTTTCTTTTTGCCACCAAATATCTCTTTAAAGGGCTCTTTCCAAGTCCTACTCTTTTATTACTCACAAATTTAAACTTGAAAACTTTTTGTTTTCTTACATCAATATGTGTGTGTGTGTGTGTGTTTGTGTTTGTGCCAATTACCAAAGAAGTGGGTACTCATATTATGAATTCAACATGAGGTTGCAAATGTGTCACTAGTTTTCCATGAAGGTATCTTCTTACCTGTCTGATAGGATAAAATTTTGCTTGAATATAGTATTATAATTCGAAATTTTGTCATATAGATATTCACTCCTTTGAGTTCTCAGAATTAAAAATCCAGATCTCCCTGCTGGTTAGAATCATACCTTGAACTGCTGCTTGCTGCCCTGTAAGAGAGAGTTAATTGAGACATAGATCCAGTAGTAATGGAAGCAAAAGATAATTGCCTTGGTTAGGGTACAGTGGAAGGAGGAGTCCAGAGTTAAATATCTGGGTTGCAGGTAGACAACTTCCTATAGATCATTTGCTGATTTACCTGTGGTTGATTCTGTGCAAGTGTATTTATTTTTTAAGTGAAATCCACTGACAAAGTTACTTTAATCAAAGGGATGTTTAATCCTTTCTTATGGGTTGTTGGAATGCAAAGAAGTGTCAGACATTCTGAAGAGTTTATTTAGAAGAATTTTCAGTTAAACAAGTATCTTTATATGTGTATATAGATTTTTCTTCCAAACATAGGAGGTGTATACAGAATTATGTAAAATTAAAGGACATAAAAGAAATAGACAAGACAGAGTGTAGTTTACCATCTAACGCAGATAAACTTTATTTTTTCCCATTAAGATGTTGTTATAGTAGGTTCAGAATGGTTTGCAGCTCTAATAGCAGTATCATGGAACTGTATTTTTTTGGTCATGAAGAAAATTCTTTAATTCTAAAAGCCAGGTTAAATTCTCCTATAGGTGAGATTTCTCTGACAATAATAAAACGCCACAAGAGAGTTGCACTGAAAACAGCGAATCAGCCAGCACCCCGGAAGCAATCCACTGGACCCACCCCCTCCTTTGGTTTCTTCTCTGTACAGTCACCTGATTCCACACCACAAAGATGCAGAGGACACCAGACTACCAGGCCACTGTACTAGACCTAATCAAGTTCTCAGCATTTAAAGAATTTCTGCCTAGAGGTAGGGCCTTCTGGGCCACCATCCCTGCCACTGCTCCCTGCCCCTGGCCCACCTCCCCCATCTCAGAGGAGGTGAGCCAGGCAGGCGCCAACAGCACCCCCCC
>NW_004624837.1:340647-364368 GCF_000247695.1 Heterocephalus glaber | reverse complement strand
TGCAAAATAGGAAGAAAATGTCCAAAGGGGTAAGGGTAGTGGGAGAGGCAAGGGAAAGGAAAGAAGGACAAGGAAAAATGCTGAGAAATAGAAAAAATGGAAATAAAGTCTTTGTAAATAGGGAAGGGTGGAGGGGGTGAAGGGAGGGCTAGGAATGGCGACAAAATAAGAACCAAGATTCACCATGTAAGGGTACAAGTTCCCAATGAGAAATGTAATTGTGTTGTATACCTAAAATGTACCAATAAAATAATTTAAGGAAAAAAATAAAATAAAATAAAATGCCACAGGAAATACTAATATGAGTATTAATGTGAGTACCAATTTAATTTCTTCAATAAAAAATTTAAGGGATTTTCAGAATTCAAATTTAAAATATATCATGTAGAATACAAAGCAACTAACAATAAACTCAACTATTTGTGGTTACCTTGGAAGTCTGAGAAATGCAAAAATCAATTGTACTTTTGTATCCATTTCCTATCGAATGTATGAACCAGTGACTGACATCCAGAGTCTGAAGACAATTCACAAACAGTGAGATCTGCTTAATGGTTTTTGAATATTTTTCTTATAAAATGGCTTGTATTTTCACAGGTACAATAGTGAAGAGATAAGCTTTTCAATTTAACATGAAATATAAAAAAAACAAGTATATCCATGAAATTTAACTCCTCATAACACTCTACATAATAAATATTGCTACCCCTTTGTCTTCAAGACTTTTTAATACAGAGAAGCAAGCTTTTCATTTCAGCTAGAAAGAAACAACTTCCCTTTCATTGGGTTTATTTTTGTTTGTTTAAAAACATAAGAAGCGGTTTAAATGAAAACTGAAAAAACAATTTGCTTTCTGCCTATTCTCCCCTAGGAATTCTTCATGAAGGTGACAAACTTTCTTGAAAGGATATGGCTTGGTAAAAAGAAAATACTGAATCTGAATCTTCTTTGTTTAACTGCTTTGAAGATGCTCACATTCTTTTACAAAGATCTTAATTGTTTCATTTGTGTTTGGGTCATAAATAAATGAGGATAGAGCATGCTCTCAGTCCAGCATTGCAGAGGAACTTCAGCATTTCCAAGGTTAAACAGTCAAGGGAACAGAGCTGCATATGGCTTAATATGAAGGTCCCCTGGTTTGTCTATGAGAAATTCTACCATTCTGAGGCAAGATAAGGAGTATTTAGCCAGCACAAACAAGGGTGTGGTCACACACACCTCTCCTGCACATTCGAAGAACATAACGGCTTTACAAAAGATAAGAACTTAAGCAAAATCAGAACTACAGGCAATAATTCTATAAGCCAAAGTACGTTTAAATTAAGTATAAAAATGGCTCCTTAAACACTCAAAAGTACCCAAATAACAATGCTGGGCTCCCAAACAACAAAGATTTATATTTTTCCATGTAAGCAAAATTAAAAGACATTGAAGCTTTATGAAAAAAAAGAAAGAGTTCTCCTCAACTTTCCTAATACAGTAAATGTAATAATGTAAAATGATTCCCCCTCTGGTATTGGCAAATAAATTCTACAACAATTATATTTATGTCAGTTCCCAGCATATTTCTCCATCCAGACTCAGTCTTCTTAATGGAAGTTTAAGGCTGATAAAGGCAATCTAATCTAACCACCTCATTTCCCAGGATGTAAGCAAAAGTTTCTTAAATTCCAGTTCAGAGGTGATTCCACAGTATCAAGTCTAATTAGTTTGTTCTAAAGTAAGCAACAACAAGCAAATTCATTTGTATTTATAACTGATTTGAAATAAAATGTAAGAGAATGATATTCAGATTAGTTGAGTAGGGTAATTTTTGAATCAACACTTTCGACAGCACATTCTGATATTTTATTAAAAAATAAGTAGCTCTTTTGCTTATTTTGAGGAAGTGTGCAGATACAGAGATAACATCAGTATTGCAGGCAGAGAGATTAATATGAAGTCTAGTGAAAATTCTCTCCTAGCTAAGCAGAGTTACCATAAAACACACACACATTATTTCCATTAAGAAACAAAAGCATAAACCCAGGCCTTCAAGTGAGAAAATATCAACCTATTTGTTTTTATTTATTATTTTTTTGGCACTGGGGATCAAACTCCGGTCCTTGCACTGGATAGGCAGGCGGCGGAACCACTGAGCTAAATCACTGAGCTAAATCCCCGGCCCCAACCTGTTTTTAATTAGAGTTCAAAGTGCTTGCATTTTAAAGCATGACACAACTGAAATCCTCCTTTTAAATTCAATGTTTTGAATCTCATGTCATGTTTTAAGTATTGAGTACCCAGTGAGCTCATATTATTTAAATGAATTTTTTTGCACAAAGAGCTGACTCCTTACAGTGTACATTGCTCCATGTCATTAAATGGATTGTACAAGTAATCAAGAAAATAAATTTCACCTTTTTCTACCTTAACAGAGGATATTTCAGTGCTACATAATATAGAACTCAAAACACAAGCTTAGTTACTTGGGTTTCTATTTATAAAAATTACCTGAGGGAAATATTATCAGCATAGAACATACACTTACATGTTTGAAATTACTATTAGGTCTGTAAAATGTAACTCATTATGAGTGTTTACTCCATTAGTTGAAGATACTCTGCCTTGAGCTATTTTCTTCTTTTTATTTTTCTCTACAACTTCAGAGTTGCAAATTATAAATAATTAAGTAACTGTTAGCCAGGTGCCCTGGCCTTGCATGCTTGTAATCTCAGCCCTGAAGGAAGCTGAGGCAGAAAGATTGCAAGTTCAAATCCTGCCTGGGCAACTTAGCAAGACTTTATCTCAAAATTTTAAAAATGTAAGTTTAATGAAATAAAATAATTATTTTTAAAATACCTGACAGCTGCTCTTTCATGTTAACTGTTTTCTGGTCATTACTTTTTGCGCTCCTCTATAATTGTGGGGCCACATTTGGAGACTCACTATTCTCAACCACTTGCTCCTCCTGTACATTGTCTTCAGATCCATACCAACTGCCTTCTTTCTTGTCTTATTTGGCCACTGTGGTTGAAAGTTTTTCCCCCTTCTAAACTGACACTCTTCTGATATATGGAATATATTTTTATTATCTGCTACTATGTTGATCCTTATGAAACTGCCATTTAAATAATCAAAGCCATTAAAATATCAATAATTTTATATAGTTCAAATTACTACATGTTAAAATAATTTGTCTGTATTTTCAAATATGTGACTCATTTGGTTCCTTCCTCTTCTGATAGGACTGTCACATTATTTGTTTCTAATAAGGAATAGCACAAAAAAATTGTTGAAGAAATAAATTTGAAAAGAATATGTCTGTATTGACAGGATAAATTCAGTTATTATTAAAAATGAAACTAATGCAGTTCCATTACTTTCTACTTACAACATTCGTTAAGGAAATTCTTATATAAAGCATAGAAAAGAGAGAAGCAATGTAAAGTTTTGAGATATAGTATGCATTTTAGTGCAGAAGCACATCCGTTCATTCAAAACTATGTAGTCACCTCTCATTATGTTTTAGGTATAGAAGAGGCAAAAATAATGATATCAAATATTTGTTTAGTTGTTTTGTGCTGAGCAACATTCTAAATGCTTGACATCTTTTAACTCATTTCACCCTCACAAAACTCCAGTGAAATATTACCTATAGGTAATAAGTAGAGAAAATGAGACAGAATTTAAATAACTTCTTCAAGGACACATAGCTCATAAATAATGGAAATGGGGTTTAAACAATGCAATCCAGTTCTCAAGTCCATTCCCTTAGCCATACCTAGTACTGATTTCCAAGATGAATTCTGGGTACAACACCCACAAAACTAGGGAGCCAGAAGTCATTTCCATGAGCTTTATCACTGCATCCTTAGTACCCACACCTAGGCCTTAGTATTGAACAACAGAATAGTTGTGAATAAATGAACAAATACTCAAGAAGTATTTCTCTAGAGAAGTGACATGATGAATAAAAGCTATAATAAATACATGAAAAAAGTACTTAAAATTTCAGAGTGCAGGACTTAACTTTGATAGAATTAGTCCAGGTTTTTTGAAGAAGTAACCTGTGAGCAGTTTTGAAAATACATCAGCTACAATGCATTCCTTCTGTGGAAAGCAGCATTTGCAAAGGCTCTGGGTCTTCAAATGAGTGGGGTTCCACTGCTGGGGGTTAGTAGGCTAAAACAGAAATGAGAAAACCCAAAGATCCTTTGCTATGAGACTATGAACAGTGATGCATCCCAAGCTCAGGAGATTGCATCCAACCCTATGGACAATGGAAAGAAACATGCTTTCTTTCTTCTTCAGTAGTAAGACAAAAAGAGATGATATATTACATTTAGGGAAACAGCAATATACATTGTGTGAAATGATTTCTCAAGAAATCAAAAAATAAAACAGGAAAATAAAAAGACTTTTTTTTTTTTTGGTATGGGGATCGAACTCAGGACCTTGCGCTTTAGAATGACATTTTTAATGAAATCAGAATTATATTGAGAAAACAACAATCAATTATTTTTCTGAAATGCAAAGCTGAGACAGTCCTTACTACAGATCTGCACTATAGAAAATGCAGAAAACTAGATTTTAAAAATGTGACTGAGAAGTCTGTTCTCACCTTTCTTGTATTTCTCTCATTTCATGTCACAATTTCTCCCACAAGGCATATATTTAATAATTTTTCAAAATCTGTGTGTTTGTATTTAATTAACAAACAAAAAGTAGTTTCTGTAATTAAACAATCAATAATTCATTATCCAACTTTACTTTTGCAATTTTTGTATTACTAGCCTAGTTCTATTTTTCTTGGCATTTGAAGATGTTAACTTACTTGTAATCTTTAAAATTTTACTGAAATTAGGTCAAAAGAGAAAGAATGGAATTTATACTATGCAAATAACTTACAAATAATCAACAATTTTCTTTGAAAGTTTTACAGTTTCATTTTTTGCCTCCTGAAGCACCCAAATAATCATCTTTTGTTTAGGGACATTACACAATATCATGATATAACATGTTTAGACCTACTTATATTTAATTTCTAGACACAATTTAAAAAGTATTAACATGCAATTTGCCAGGATAAGTTTTAAACTATGCCCTGTAAGAAAGAACTAAAGAAACTATTCTCCTGCTTTATACTTTTCTCTAAGACAAAATTCATTATAGCCCTAAACCTTCTATTTTTGTATTTCAATTATCTGCATTTTCAAATCTAGAATACAAATTTATAAACAATATAATTTAGTTGTTCTTGCAATGCTTAGGTATCAGTGGTAAATGGAAGAAAGAATCAATTAATATTATAAATTGTAGAATAAGTAAAGGAATGTACTTAAACTCTACTAATTCCAAAATCGATATTAAAGAAATAGGATTGTTACCCACACACTCCTATTATTTTTACTCTCTTGACCTCAAAGACAAGCATAATGAGCTTATCTATACTTGCTCTTTTCAGTCCATCCTCCTCATTCTCTCTTCTGCTCCCATGTTCTGTTGAAACTCCATTCATGAGCATTGAAATGATATTCTTTATATTTTTATGACGTTTCCATCCTAACAAAGTAGTTTGTTTTCTATCTTTACCATAGGCCAACTCTTATCATCATCACCCGACCCAATATAAAAATCTTTTTTCCTCTAGGTTTCTACGATATCACATTTAGCTTATTTTCTTATTAGTTCATTAGTTTCTAGGTATTTAATGCTATTATAAACTTCTTGGTGATTTGTTAAAATGGTTATTTTCCCCTATAATTCACTGAAGATGTGATAGCATAAATATCGGTATCTTTGTTAATATCAACCTATCCTTGAATTATTGTGAATAGCTCTGAATAACTTTCTGAGGTGTAAAGTTATTCCTTTATTGGGAGTTTTAATCAATTACATAGGCTTTCTTCTTGTATAGAATATGAACATATACCTATTCATATTCATATGCTGTTTTGCATAAATGAAAGAGAAATGCTTACTATGTTTTAATTTCAGAAATATGTTAACTTTTAAAACAATAGAAAGCACTTCGCATTTTTCTACTCTGTGGCAGCTTATATAGCATCAAATATATGTGCAACAAAATCATTAAGTAAAGAATTTTTAATGAATTTAATAAATTTTATAATAGTTTTAGGGCCAGGGATTTAGCTCAGTGGTTTTTCCGCCTGCCTTGAAAGCACAAGGTCCCGAGTTTGATCCCTGGTACCAAAAATAAATAAATAAATATAATAGTTTTAATGGTACTTTTAATTTTCTTTGTAATTATTGTTATATCCTTAATTGATTTATTTTTACTTCTAGGATTAATATAAGTCATTTTTCAGAAAATTGCTGCAATATTTTCAAATTTATAGTAGGTCTGTGAAAAGCAATGTCTTAAGTAAACCCTGTGTTATTTGTATCTCCTATACTATGTCTAATTTTTTTTAATTTTTTTTCCATTATTACACAGGAAGTTTATATTCTATTTTATTATCCTTCTCCCAATCCCTACTCTCTAAAAACATGCTAAGAAAAAATCACAAGTTTCAGATGTATTTGTAAATTATGTTTCTCTCCTAAATTTTTATATGTACTCTATTTTGATCCTATTTATTTCCATTTTCATACATTTTATAAACTTTTATCCCTTCTATCTTCTGGTTGAATAACTGATTATTCTACTGTCCTTTTAAAATAACGCCTTCTTTACATAATATTATTTTACTCTGGAGTATATGTGGTATGATAGAAAACTGTGGTTAATGTTACATTTTTTTAAAAATGTCGTACGTTAAAAGACACTGCCGTTAATCCCCCTCAAAATATTCTTCCTCCCTTCAAACTCACTTATCCCATCATCCTTGCCACTTTCTGAAGCTGTTCTGAAAATCCTCTTTCATGAGTGTCTTCTTGACACCATGAACTTTTGGCTCTTTTTAAAACCAGAATAACTGAAAGTTAAACTTTTTGGGTTCAAGACAACAAGGCAGTCCAACTACAGATGTTCACAGCAGTTCCAGCGTGCTTCAGAAAGTGGCAAGAACAATGAGATAAGGGTGTTCAAAGCAAGGAAGAATATTTTGAGGAGGATTGAGGACAACATGTCTTTACCAAAATAATTTTACAAAGTAAAAAGTAAAAATTTGAGAATACACTGTATGTTCTAATCACATATCTTCTATTCAAGTGCTTACTTTGGGAATTTCTTTAAATTCAGTTTTAAAATTCCTACATCCTGTAGGGCTCTCTCATTCTGAGGTAGATTATTTCCTATTAATGCTCGCTGTTTCCAGTCAGAGCGCCCCATCACCCCATGACACAAGGCCCAGCAGCTTCTCTTCTACATTCCTCAAGTATCCGCAAGTGCTTGCTTTGGTTACACTTACACAGTTTCCAGAACTTCCTTGCTTCCTTGTTTTGTAGAAGATGCTTGTGCAATCTCTTCCCAACCCCATTCTCTTTCATGGTTTGTATGGTTTCTGGGACAGCTAGGGGTAGAGAAGCCATTACTATCTTTTTTTGGAGACTGAATTCATGAAGTATTTATAGCAAATTAAATCTGCTAAGGCAGAAAAGATATTTTCTCTCTGCTAAAGTATCTGTTCATTGAAATCCATAAATATACTTTTCACAGCATCTCTCATTACTAAAGTTAATGTCAAATTAAAGTTTTCATTAATTATTCTATTTTCAAGTTAATTAAGGCTTAGATATCCTGTATTCAATGTAATTAAAACTTCTAAAAATTAAATTGAATTGATGCCTAGGGAATTGTACCAACAATGGTAGTTGGTTTACAAGACATTTTGTAAGATAATGATAAAAATAAAATGAATCTAAAAAGAACCACTATGAGCTATGTATTTGAATGCCTCCAAGTTTTAGAAAACTAAGGAAACCACTAGAATAATCTGAGTTTTTACCAATCAGTTATTCATTACTCATATGACCTGAAATATTCTCTCCTTTCATGAGTACAATCCAATTAATTTAGATCCACATGATCAAATCAGAATTTGAGTCTTATACTCCATTAACTTTCAAATATAAAATAAAATATAAAAACAAGAAAACTGACAAAGGAAATGAAAGCCTATTTATATAAGTTTAGAATATCTCTTGATAAAGAGTATTATGAACTTCCCAATTTACATCTATTGGGTAATGCGCTCTAAATGATGATTCACTATTCCCAAGACCTTCTACATGTAGATTTCTGATTTTCCATAGTTACATGGTCTCTGCTCCAGCTAACACAGTTGCCTCTAAAAATTCTAATGGTAGATTTATATTCATGAAGACTAATGGTCTTCTAATATTGAACTGCATGTATATTTCAAACTATTATAAATCATTACCTTTAAAAATTGCTGTCTTCTGCTTGGTTAACTTACAGCACTATATTTTGATCATAATTTTTAACACACCATACTTGTGTTACATTGCTTTCTTATTCCACAGTTTTTATTCCAGTCTCTGTTATTTGATTAATAGTTTACAGTCACTGTATAAAATCTGCTTCACATTGTAAACTGAATACTTCTATCAAAAGCACTAACAGTATTATAGTTATTAGGTTAGTAATTTCTATGATGCCTACACTAATCCATATTACGCATTTCACCTCCAGTCATACAAATTCAATCATCCATTTTATTATTAATAATTTCTTAATAAATTAATTGTGATATCGATAAAATTTGATCCTTCTCTTCTTGCAAGTCTTGATTTAAATGCCATCTTCATGGCAAGTCCTCCCCTGACCATCCTATTTAAAGGTATGCATTCAATATACCCAACCCCCGTGCTGACTTATTTGCTCCATTGTACTGACCATTCTCTGTTATTTATTTATTTATTTATTTATTTATCTGTTTATGAACTGCCTACCCTCACTAGATTATTGAGGGGAGGCACCATGAAGCTTCATGTCCACAATAAATATATAAAATAATTAGTGGGATGAAGTGAGCATCTACTGTGAGGGTTGGAAACACACACAGGAGCCTCAAAACTAAATCAGCTCTTCTGAGTTGTGCTTGTAAGAGGTCACTTCTCCATGTTTGCTCAGTGGTAATGTCTTCTTAATACACCTTCAGTGTGACTTCTCACTACCAAGAAAATGCTGAAAAAGAAGATGTTAGCTGCTTTTGTTCTTATTGATGTTTTTCTTTGCCTTCTGGTGTACATAGTAGTGTGGGAAATAAAGACCCCCACATATAGTTGGTTGTTCTATGTTTAAGGTGCTCCTCAGTGTCTAATGAAGCAAAATGTTCTATACTGACTAGGTGGAGGGCATCGATACCAAAACAGCTGGAATTACAGTTTATTTTGGCATGCCTGATTTTAGCATTTGTGATTGATGCAGGATGAAGAGAGTAGCAATATGCCAGATTGAGATAATTCACAGAGCTGCCTGATTATATCAAATTCCCTCCAATATAATCATCTAGGATGCATTTCATTGTATGGTAGTTGAATTAATCACCTATCTTCATGGCTTAATATTACGTATTCAGTGGGTGCTCATAGTTATTAATTAAAATGTTAATTATAATTCAAGGAGGACAAAATAGAATGAATAAAATAATAGCTGAGTTATATAATGCTAGATATATCTTCCCCTTAGGATTTGAATATTATCCATATCACAAATTCTGTCAGAAAGTAATTAATGTTTACTGAATAGTTTAAAATCTGTACTGATGCATAAGCTGAGATTCTTGGAAAAAGAGACTGCAACCTATAAAAGTGAGTAATTAATCTTCTGTCATTCTCCACTGAGAGTCAATCCAAATTAGATTACAACTCACTTTTAAATTTTCCTAGTTCTCCATTGCTCTGTGTCTGCCAACCCCTGAGTCAAAATTCAGCAATGTTGTTCGTGTATACATTTCTCTTGGTTAAAAGACTGTCAGTTGATGTAATGAGGTTTCATATAGTCCCTTCATCCCATAGAGTTCACTTAAACTGTATTATCATTTTCACATTTCATTACATATAAAAAATGAAACTTGAAAGCTTTCAGCACAGTGTACATCATTTTTCTAACCTTTGAAACTGATGACATGGCAAATGGTAACGAAAATGTGTTTTAAATTTTGGTGTAGAGACATTTAAATTAACATAAATTGTGGGGTTCTGTGGCTGTCTTCCTCTTCTATTAAAAAAATGTTGACTATCACTGTCTGAATATTATAACAAAGACTTTTCTGTTATTTGTTGAAGCTATTCTAAGAATTAAGTTATTTCTTTTCTTAGTAATTGAAAACATAAGAATTGGAGTTTCTGCATAACATTGTGCCTATTGTTAAAGATGTGTTAAAACAGTACATCTCAGTAAGTGTTCTTACCACAATAAAAAACAAAAAAACTTGTCCTCCTTGTCTCAGCTATGGTTATTTAATTTATAACATCATTATATTTTATAGACACTTCTAAATTAAAATTGATAACAATTAAAGTAACAGAATTGATGGAGGATTTTCTTTATAATTTTGAAATTGTTTTTATAGAGAAGCTTCTAAAATATTATCCCGGTACAGAAAAATATACCAAACTATTAACACTGAATACTTTGAGAAGAAGTATGACCTCCTTTATTTGACTCATTAAAATCAGAAATACTTTTTCAAATTTGAAATATTTAATGATATAAATTCAGTCACACACAATCTGATTTCAAAGAAGTTAGTGAGACTTAAGTTTTACTGAGCATATTAATGATAATTCATAAATTCACTTTCCATACACAAGGAGAATTACTTATTTCGGCTGAATTTATTTCTTGAGGTTTTTTGTTATGGTAATTTGACTTTTGCTGTCTGAATTCCTACCACCCCTTCTGTTTGTGAAGAAATCCTCTGGTCTAAGTGTTGAGCAAATTCTACTTCCTACTATGGAGACTGAAGTGTAGAGATATCTCTGGTCCCTGACCCCTTTAAGGTCATGATATTGACCAATGAAGTGTTTCAGCTTTGACTTTAAATCCTGACCAAATTAGGCCAAGTTGTAGGCACAGTTGACTTTATTTTTTTTTAAGAGTAGGAAAAATTTATTGAGAGAAAGAAAGCTCCTGTCTAAGGAGCTCCTGTCTGTCAGAAGGGGGCCCAGAAAGTGGGTTGGCCGCTCATCCTACTTTTCAAAGATGGTTTATACAGCAAAGCCATGTGGTGAGGCGGGTACAAACTGGGACAAAACTATAAGACCCAATGGAAGTTTACAAGCTGGACATGAGGTGGGACAAAACCATGTCCAACCAATAAGATTACAAGTACAGTCACCCAGATAATATTGATTATATGTGGGTCAAATGGGGAAGCAAGTCACATAGGAAGCATACAAGGATTTTCAGTAAGAATGGAAGTCAGGGATATTTCCTGGAGAGGCTGGGTTAAGACCTTGACACCCCACCCAGGTGATTGATACATATTTAGAATATCAATCACTGCTATTTATCCCCAGGGGAAGCACTAGGGTGTGTGGTTTTTCTCCTTTTACAATTCTGGCTGGCTCCTTGCTGTGTTAGCTTCTGGAGGGCTGGTCCTGTTAACTGCACACAAGATATTCAATTAACTTATCTGCAATAATCGCCCCTCTGAAGAAGTAGCCCTAACTGCTGTGAGGGGGCAAAGGGCAAAAAGACGTCTGGCTACTTCCAGCTGAAGAGGGTCATTGTTGTCATCAGCAGTTAGAGTTACTCTTCAGAGGGTCTATCTAAAGGCCCTCTATAGGTGCCAGGCATTGTCATCTTGGTAGCCATGTAGTTTTGAGTCTGGAGGAGACAAAAACCAAAGAAACAGTTAAGAATATATAGGCCAAATAATAAGGTCATCAGGACTGCTATGAATATAGCCAATAAAGGTTTGCACCAGGAACTAGTAATACCCTCCCACAAACAGGATAAGAAGATGGTCCAGAGGACTTCAGAATCCAACATACAAGTCCTACTGTATAGTTTAGCAGTTATGAGCCAATTACAAGGTCAGTCTGGTGAATCCCAGTAAAAAAATTCTAGCACATTTGTCATTGGTTCCATTTGTATGACTGCTTGGAGTCTGGCAGCCTCTAGGCAAGAATAAACAAAACTTTTAAGAAATTAGAGCATGTATAATCTAAGCATAAGCACACTAGGATGGAAGGGCAGGTTGGGGAGAAAGTTACATTTAGAAATTGAAATAGTGATTGTAACCTGCTGGTTCTTAAGATTCTTTCATTGATAAAGTTTATGTGCAAGTCTGAAACTTTGTTATAAATCTCTCTAGTTTTAGCTGTAAGAAGATAAGAGACAATTTGAAGATCAAATCTCCCTAAGAAATTTAAAACTCTAGCTGAGCTGTTATAGATTTTAACTGTATTTTTTTCCTAATGATCCATAACTGTGGTCAGCTAGTGGTGTAGCTAGAAATTGCCGGAAGGGGTCAGTGACTGGAGCCCCTTTTTATATCTAGCTTTGTTACTATGGCATTATTTTATACTTGTTATGGTTATTCTTTTCTACTGGGTATTTAAGACCAAGTTAAAGTGAGACCTGTATCAATCAGTATGAACCTCTTACTATCTTCAAGGTCAGTTAAGTCTCATCAGGCCATAACTTTGGAAACATGCATAGAGCCTCTCTGCTCCTTTGTCAGTGTCAGCCATGAGGATGGGTCATGGCCTTGCTTGACCAAGTTGTTTTCAGTGAAAGCGTGGGAGATTTTTCCCTCTTGGTGACCCTCCTTTGGCACATGATACATTGTCCTCTAGTGTCCAGCAATCTCCCTGTTCAGGAGGTTTAGTGACTTACCAAAGATGTAGGACCCTGTAGAGAAGGTTCCCTCATGTCCTGGGTCTTTGTTGACCTTGAGGGGCCAGGGCCAAAATATTGGCTGTCCTCTTAGCCCAGTTACCTTTCTAGTTTTGGTCTCCAAACTTTAGTTGTTGAACACCCAGAAGAGAAGATCAATAGCATTAGCATTGTAACAAGAGTAATGAACTTAAATATTACAATTTTACCTAAATAGCAAGCATTTTGGAATTTAAAATATAGAGAACTGTTATGTTATTAGTCATGGTTGTTCTAGTAGTTGAATTCCTGTAGAATATTAACAGAAAAAGAGCCACAAATAATATTTTAACATGGCAATTATGATGACTTTACCTTTGTAACACATTTAAATGGCCATCTTGATATAAAATAGCCATTGTTAAACATACTCATTTTTAAAAAACACCAAAAGTTTTCATCTAAATTATCTTTTGATAGAATACCATCTAAAGAAAATATCTCAGCCCATAAATGTATCTGTTATCATAAATAGCTGGAGTGTATGAAAAAGGCAAATACCTGAATCTAAAAGAGGTTATTATCATAAACAACATATTAGAATTTATCCTTTTTATGACAACTGAGGTAAACATAGTACAATCATACATTTAAGTAATATTTATTGATGTAAGTCTTTTATAAGGCTATGAAAACAATTGGGTCAGTCTGTTGTAAGACTGAAAATTGTTGAGGTCCCCCTAGTGAACAAAGACTGGAAAATATTTCCATGCAGCCACTCCTTTGTTTACCAAGGGAAGCATGCCTTGAACTTAATAACCTATATCTATCAACAAAACCACTGTACAATTGGACAAAAACCAAACATATAAGACAATTTATAAAACTAGAGTGTACTCAAATATATTTAGCCCAATGGAATTATAATATCTCTTTATAATTTTTAGGTTTGTAATTATAAATAAGACTAGTCAAAACCTTTGCAAGTCAATTAACAGAGATTTCTTGTAGAATTAGAATCAGAAAGAATGAAAACTCAATTCCTATAAACCTTTTATAACAAACTTGAAACCAACAAGCAAACATACATATTTCCTTGATAAATCACTTCCGCATAGCTTCTCAATGTACCTAGGCCTTTTGGTCTTGTCCTTCTAATAAGACAAACATACAAAATCCTTTCATATCAAAAATATATCTCTTTTACTTATAGCTTTTTTTAATATTTTTCCTCTGACTCACTATAAGTCTATAACAAACTTGTCTTTAGCTATGAAAATTTTAAAGTGTCCCTTATGTTTTTTTTCTGTTCTCAGATTGTTACATGTTAAAATTTGACTGGTTGTCAACAGTAGTAACCTTGAATTTTTCATCAACAAAGAACACAAAAGAGCAAGTTAACCCTATAATTACAATTCAAGAATTTACAATCCACAAGAAGTGTTTCAAGCACACCAATTAAACATCAACTTAAATGGGAACAAATACACTTATCAATTAGCTAAAATTTGTAACTTGATTTTTCTTGTAAAATCTCTTGATGTCAGGTAGAGCACAGTTGTAGTTTCTCTGGCTTTGTTTTGGGATAACATGGTGCTCACCTTGGCTTTTAAAGTCAGGAGTGTTTTTTTCCTCACTAGTTTATTTTATGTTCTTCAGAGCTTTTCTAGCTGTTTTTAATCCATCACTTACTTTTTCTTTTCAGTTTTTTTTTAGTCTGAGTGCAAGCCCTGCTTGACCCTCTTTAACCTTTTTTCGGTTTCTCTTAATATCAGGGGCTGACTGAGAGATAAAGTGAGTGTTAATGATGATCATGTCAGCCTGGGAGGTAGGATCAATTTTGGTATATCTTTGAAGGACCTCAGTGAGCCACGACAGGAACTGTGTCAGATTTTCTTCATGGGTCTGAGTTATTTTTTAGTCTTATCAAAGTTAACAGACTTGTGAGCTGTCTTTTTTAAACCTTTTTTGAGACAGAGAGTCATATGGTCTCTGTGGCCTCTATCTGCCTGGCCTAGCTGAGAGTCCCATTGTGGGTCTTCTCAGGGGATGGCCTGTGTTTCCATTGGCTTGGTGTTATCAGCAGCATAAAATGTATCTGCTGTGGTCTGGGCTGCCATCCAAACTCTTTTCTTGTCCTGGGGGGAGGGTAAAAGTCAGCATCATATAGCTATTGTGTCAAGTCAGATCATAGGACAGAGCCAAGTAATGAAATTCTTTGATATAGACATCAGGATCAGAGAAGAAGGAGCCTAAGCATTTCCCAATTTGAGAAAGATCAGAGAAAGAAAAGGGGACATGTACTCTAACAATGCCCTCAGCCCTGGCAACCTCTCAGAGAGGTATCTGTGTGGCTGGGGCCGATGTTGGAAGGGTGGTGTAGTGAGAATGAGTGTGGGGTGGGGAAATGCAAGATGGTGGAGATGAGGGAGGAGGCAAGGGAGGGTCACAAGATGGCAGATGTGAAGAAGCATGCGAACAGATGGAAGAAGAGCTTACAGGGTTATAAGGTGGGGGAGGTGCGAGTGGTGAGTGATCTGCTGGACCCAATGCTTCAGAGTCAGGAAGGGTGGAATCGGGAGGGATGGGCTAAAGAATTTGGGCTAGAAGTACCTGAGAAGATGAGCAGGTTTGACAGAGGGAGGGTTGAAAGTATAGGTAGAAGAAGGCTGGTAGGTAGGGAATTTCTGACCATTTGCCATTATGTTGACAGAAATTGTGTAAATCAAGCAGTATGTTAAAATCTAAAGTGTCATTTTGGGGCCATTGAGACCAATTACCTAATTTATATTGAGGCCAAACCTGATTACAATAGAAAACAAGTCTTTTTGGCTTAAAGTCTGGTCCCAACAATCCAAGGGGCTTGAATTGTGCCAGGAGGCAACCTAGAGGTGTTGAGGGAGGGGGTTGGCTTGTTGGGCTCCCTTGTTAGAATGGGTAAGGAGAAGGCAGCTCCCTGGAAGAAGAGCAAAAGAGAGGAGCATCCTTGTCTCTTTGGACAATCTCTGAGTAAGTCTCCCAGAGAGAGAAAATGAGAGGAGCCAGGCTGATGAGGTGTCCCCCAGGGACATGGTCCTGGGACCAGCAGCTGAGGGGTCTCTCTGAGGGGTCTTTCTGATCAAGCGCTTGGATTTCTGAGAAGTCCCCTGGAGGGAGAGAATGAGAACAAGGCAGAGGACCCAATGAGAGGAAGGCTGAACTGCCTACTCACCCAGAGACTGGTGACTGGTGTGGATGTGTAGCATCAACAATGGCAAAGGCAGAAAGCCCTGAGAGGGTCCTGGCTCAGTAGATGTGGTCCAGAGAAGGTGGCCAAAAGGCCAATTGACCCCAACCTGCAGGGGATCGTCACTTAATTGACTGCCTACCTCCTGGGTTTTGGCACCAGATATGTCAGGTAAAAAAGCCAAAAACCAAGACCAGACCAGCCCAGAACAAGCCTTTATTGCAGGGACAATCTGCCAGACTATCTCTGAACAAACGAGAGACAAAAGCAATATGGCTAGGGCAGGGAGTGCTTCTTATAGGAGCTAGGGTGGGCCTTATAGGAGCTGGGGTGGGGTTGAGTGAGGGAGTGGCTAGGGACTGGAGGAGCCTATGACATCACTAGTTGCTAGGAGGAGAGCAAGTATTAGGTTACTATTTTTGCAGGAATCGGGGCATGCTGGGAAGAAGAAGGTTGTCCTTTGGTGGGAGAAGCCATCTTGGTGTGGCTTTAGGTAGAGAGCAGGGCATTGTGGGAAGATGGCAGCTATTATATATACTAGCCATGTCAGTGAGAGGGAAATCTATCAACTTGTACACCTGGAAGGCATGAATATATATCCCATGAAATAACAATGAGTATCAGTTACATGAAACCCTTTGTCCCTTAATTTTGTTTTGTACCAAGAGCATTTTAAATAAAACTTTGTTTTCCCATAGAAAACTTAGACCATGAATAATGTATACATATCACAATAATATGTTTAGCAATGTATTTCCCACAAGGCTATGGAAATTATTAGGATCCCCTTTGTGAACAAAGGGTGGAATAAATTATTTTCCAGGCAGCTGCTCCTTTATTTACCAAGGGGAGTCCTGTCCAGTAGTTTTCCTAAACCGGATCATGTCTTTAGTGACATTTATCT
Organism: Heterocephalus glaber; assembly: GCF_000247695.1. Next base: position 347,502 of record NW_004624837.1, on the reverse strand, counting down.
ATAGATACAAGCAAACATCTTTAAAAAATCCAAAATGCCAAAAGAAAATCTCATACAAATGTAACAGCTGTACATGTTGTAACAAATTGAACAGACAGACACACACAAATGTAAGACAACTTGTTTATAAACCAGAGTGCACTCAAATGTATTTGGCCAAGTTGAATTATAATAACTTTTTATAATTTTAAGGTTTATAACTATAAATAAGACTAGTCAGAACTTTGTAGATCAATTAACAGAGATCTCTTGTAATAAGAATCAAAAGGAATAAAAATCTTCTACACCTGTGAAAGCAAAGACCATTTTAAAATGGGCCCTAAGCTGATAGTTTATCTGACTGGAATATCCAACTACACAGGCATCTCATGGTTGTTTTTAGCCACATATAACTGTTTCCTCTAAAGGGGCAGACTGTTAAAGGTAATTTTAACTATCTCCAGTGGGTGTCTGCTCAGGCCAGGTTTCCATGTAGATGAGACTAGGTGACATTCTTTGGAGCTAAGTATGAATTTCAAGCAGTGAGGGAAGAAGGCCTGCCAAGGCTCCAACTTGCTGTGCTGTAGATGTCTACCTATGACAGTTTTTCCCATTTTGAAAAGAAACAAAGGGAAAAGAAGGCATCCCTGTCTATTCCTCTTGTTCTGTGACCAATATAAGGTGGCCCTTAGACTTTATCTTATCCAGTGCCAGTGGTGGCTGACTAGAGGTGCAAGGAAGTGGCCAGAGCCAGGTTAGCTGTACTTACCATTCTTTAATTTTGCCTGAGGGCTGAAAGACAAATAAGTATGAATGAAAACTTTTACATTTATCTTTTGAGAGTTTCAGGATTAAACCTAGACCAGTTTTCTATATGGCCCAGTGATAAATGAAGGTCAGCTTTACACTGGAAGGATTCCAGGGAGGGGAAACTCACCATTCTGGAAGCTTTGTCTTGAAATCCAGCAGCCATAGAAAAGGGAAGTAACTTGAATCAGCTATTTCTCAGGAGAAGGGCAGTGGAGAAGGGATAGAAGAGTGCCTTTAAGTATGGCACAAGAACTAAATCTTAATCATCTCAGATGTAGAAGGACAATTAAGATCAGGAGCTTTTCCAGTGTGGATCTGTGATCCTTAGCGAACATGTCCCTAGAGAAAAAAGCTATAATTTACTCCTACTGCATTGCCAAGCAGAAAAATCAAACCAATAAGCAAAGAACCCAAATGGCTGCTTTTTGCCTCTTGAAAGAGAAAGAAAGTGTTCTAACTATATTGTTTAGGGCTTACCCTTTTAATGAATTACTCTGAATCTATAATATCTAATTTATGACTGAAATACCCTACAGGCTGTTGAGCAGCTCTCTGATGTTGTAGAAACACTCTCGAAGCCATGTCTCACCTTTTATTAATGTACAAACTGAGACAGTGTCCTGTGGCAGGCACTTAGAAGTGCTCGTTTGAACTTCTAGAGTGTGGTCTGGGAATGAGGTCCCCACTTGTCTGTCTCTTGGGTTTTTCTATATTTTAGGGTTACCCTAAATTGGGTTACGCAATCTCACTATATCTTGCTATCTGAAGGCCACAAAAGCCTGTAATTTCCAAGAATCTCTTTAGCTGTTTTAGAGTCTTGGGACATGGAAAGGAAAGAGTTGGTTTAATTCTTCCTTCCCCCAGTCTTTGGGTTCCCTTAGATGTAATTAGGCCTAAATAGTTCACCTTAAGGCTGTAAAGTTGTGCCTTAGATCTAGAAATATTATAACCCCTGTCTGTTAGAAAATTCAGCAGACCAGATGTCTTGGCTAGAAAGCTCTTCTGAGGTGGCACATAACAGCATACCGTCTACATACTGGAAGACTGTGACTTGGGAAAAACTATTTCCTTTTATCAAATCAGGATATAGAGATGTCCTATTTTTCCTGATAAATAGTTGACAATTTAAAATAATTGAAGGACTTAGTTCTCAATTTTCTTAAACCTTCAAGAATACATACCTGAAAATGTCTTCTATTTAATCTCCTGATTGGCAGGGCAGTGGGGGTCTTGTATAGGAACTGTTTGTGTTCTAGTAGAAACCAGTTGTTAATTAAAATATCTGTCTCTATATGTAGTAGCAGCTTTTAATACTACTTGTATCTCATTAGAAATCAATGTTTAAGAGCAACATTACATCTTTTTAATCTAGTCCATAGGTCTGAGTAAGTCCTCTAAAGACCTCAATGTACATATCAGGGTCATCTGAAAACTTTTCAAGGTCTCATTTGATCTGTCTAAGATTACTGAGAGAAAAAAAACAAAAACATGAACATAGGTAGTCCAATATTTGCCATTTACTTCTTTCAAGAGATGTTGTCTTTGAGGGACCTCAACAACTTAGCTAAACATGGATATAGCCTCATGGAGATTAATTATAGCTGGCCTAAAAATTTCACCCTCAGCACCGGATGGTTAGAGTGAGGAGCAGCCTTAGGCTTAGAGTTACTGAATGCCTTAAGGGTGAGGTGTCTCTCATTTTTCTATGGCCCACATTTATATTTGAACAAAAGCAAGAATTGCTTCTTAATGTAAAGAAAATCTCAACATAAGATTATTTTGACCATTTTCTCTCTTTTACAGTATAATTCTAATTGTGAGATAGCATCATAGTACTTGGCTCTGTGTATTTGGTTTTAGGAGGTAGGCACACTACACATGGGTGTAGAGAAATACTAAATTGCTCCTTAATATATTCCAAAGGAGTAAGAGGTTCAGATATAGCGCCCCAATTTGAAACAAGAGAAACAAATACGGCATCCCGTAAGTCTGTGCTTGATTCCTGTGCCCCCTAGGGTGTCCCCAGGGCATCCCTCAAGGTTTATACCACGCCAGGGTAGGTAGCTATCATCTGGAGAGAGAACCAAAAAATAAAACTGGACTGGACTATCTACCCTTTACCAGCACACAATCTTATCTTCCTCAGGTAACTCATATCCTTACTCCAGTAGGTACTCTTAAAGTGCAAGTTACAGTTGACTTCAGCCATAACAATCATGATTAGAGAAGGAAGCATTGCTAGCAAACCAAGAGATTTAAACCACTGCTATCTAGTTCCTTGAAAGAGAGAGAGGAAAAAAGTCACCAGTCAAGTTAGGGCACTTTTCCTGTAAAAGAGATCACTTCCAGAGATTGTTCAGAGATTCTGCCCTGGGAACTAGGGCTGAGAAAGCTGTAAGAAATTTCTATTGTCTATCCAGTCATTTAGGCAACTTTTATTAGCAAGACAAGGTTACTCCTTTAAGGTCCATTTTAAATTTACTAAGTATTTGAAATTCGTAAGTCCTCATAGCAGCCACAATCTACATAGTAAAGGTACCTTTATTGACTTCCTATCCACACATGAATGAAGAAAAAGGCTCTCTAAGATAGTCCCATATTCTAGTTAATGAATAAAAAAAACAAATGCAAACTACTGATTGCTATTTTCCCTAGTGTAAGACAAAATAGTTGTTGCAAATTTGTCTTAGTCTGACTTTCTGGAAGGAGGAGTGGTCTGACCACAATGCATTCTCAAATGAACTCCCAACAAGTAGGAGAAAAGTTTAATGGAAGTTTTTAACTCACTAGCAGAGAGAAAAAATCCAAATAAAGCTCAACCTGGTTAAACATCCCAAAAAAATCACCATAGAGCATTTTATAAGTCCACAGTCAACATTCCAAAGTCCATAAGCTATCGGAAAAGGCACACACATAAATAATGAAGACCATGCCTGGGGGCGAGAAAAGGTTCAGGTAGCTTTTAATCTATCAGAGATTCATTTTCTACATTTGTCTAGAGGTCTTACTACCAGTAGAGAAAGCAGTCCAAACCTGTAGCTCAACTCTTGATGGAGGTTTAAGAAAGGGCTCTGATGCCATCGCTTCAGAACACTCTGAGACAGAGGATATCTGATGATCACTGATAGAGTTCCCCTTTCACCTCATTGAGGAGTCCAGATAGGGAGAAGATGTGGAGATTTTCTGCTGATTACCCAGATGGGCTATCAGGAGGTAGTTTCTTCTGAAAGACCATTGGGTAGCTGCCAGAGAGTAGCCCTGACCATGACCCCTTAGTTGTCACCTCAGTTTCCACTAGTTCCACACATTCAGAGATCTCTCTCTGAAAGGAACCCAATTGCCTATCTGGTCAATGTTCCATCCGCCATTGGCATCAATGGGAGTGGGGATTCACCAGAGGACAACTGGAGAAACCTGTTCTCTGCTTTGAGAGTGGCAGCTGCCCTAAAGGCAATTACTAGCTGGCAGAGTAACCACAGTTTGACATTATGTAGGGACAGATAAAAGCCTGAATTGTTTTTATCTGAGAAGATTTCATAAGAGATTCATGGATCTCTCATGAAACAACGTTTTTAAGCAACAGTTCCAAATGCAACACATACAAAACAAGAATAAAACGTAATTTTAACAAAAGAAAATTCATAAGAAAAACAAGAAATTTGCAAATATTAAAAGACACAACTTAAAATTAAAACACTTTTGAAACAAAAGCCAAAACAAAGACCAGAATTTATATGAAACAAAAACCAGAATCTATGAAAAAAAAAAAAACAAAACAGAATCTATGAAACAAATGTCCAGAGCCTATGAAACAAAAAGTTACAATATATGAAGCAAAAAGACCAAAGTTAGAACCTATGGAAGAAAAGCAAACTCTTGCCTCCGACCAGTAATCTCAGTGGAAGACCTCCAAAATCATGTGGGGGGAAGAGATGCAACTCCCAAACCTACTAGATATCCAAAACGTGAGTTCATGTTCTCTAAAATCAAAGAATGAATTCTAGGAACAAAAGAGGTTAAGAGTAGGAAAAATTTATTGGGAGAAAGAAAGCTTCTGCCTAAGAGAGACAGAAGGGGGACTGGAATGTGGGTTGCCTGCACAGTTGACTTTAGTGATGCAGTTCTGACAGTTTTGCAGAGATGTCAAGAGTGATGGTCTTAAGAATTACCTTGACTATGTTCCTTGGTACTTAATTATTTGGTACTTGGTTATTTTCTGAGACTTGTTCCCTATGAATATTTGAAATAATCCCTATTCATTCAGAAAAGTAATTTCTGCTTAAATTTTCCAGATTCAATACTGTTACTGAGGGGACAGTACAAACCAACTCTGGTGAAGAAATTGTGATTTGGCAAAAATTGTGCATAGTAGCTAAATATAGAAATGAAAATTATAAAGGAAAGTAAAAATCCAGCATAATTATTGACAAGTCAAAATCTAGCAGCTCAGGATTTTAAGGTATGAGGAATTTTGACAAAATCCAGAATGCATTTATGATAAAAACCCTACAAAAAATTGGAATAAATGGTCTCTACCTCAATCTGATAAAAGCCATCTATAAAAAAACAACAGCCAATATCATACTAAATGGTCAAAAATTGAAATGTTTCACACTAAAATCAGGAATAAGACAAGGATGTCCACTATTACCACTCCTGTTCAATACAGTCTTGGAAACATTAGCCACAGCAATTAGACAAGAGAAAGAAAAAAAAGAATAAAGATAGGAAATGAAGAAGTCAAATCATCATTATTTGCAGATGACATGATGCTCTATACAGAAGACCCAAAGAACTCCACCAAAAGTCTTCTAGACTTAATAAACAAATTCAGGAAAGTAGCTGGATACAAGGTCAACACAGAAAAATCAATAGCTTTCATCTACAAGGACACCAGACTGACTGAGAGAGAAATAGATCAAACAATTCCTTTCACAACAGCATCTGAAATACCTAGGAATCAACCTAACAAAAGAAATCAAAGACCTCTTCTCTGAAAACTATAGCACTCTGAAAAGAGAAATTGAAGATGATATCAGAAAATGGAAAGACATCCCTTGCTCCTGGGTAGGAAGAATCAATATAGTGAAAATGGCCATACTTCCAAAACTGCTACAGAGATTCAATGCAATCTCAATTAAAATTCTAGCAGGATACTTCACAGACCTTGAGAAAACAATCCAAAAATTCATTTGGAACAAGAAGAGACCCAGAATAGCAAAAGCAATTCTAGGCAATAGAGACATGTTAGGGGGTATCACAATCCCCAACTTGAAACTATACTACAAAATACTGTGATAAAAACAGCATGGTACTGGCAAAGCAACAGACCTGAGGACCAGTGGAACAGATTAGAAGATGCAGAAACAATGCCAGACACAATCAGCTACCTCATCTTTGACAAAGGAGCCAAACATCCTCACTGCAGGAAAGATAGCCTCTTTAATAAATGGTGCTGGAAAAAGTGGATTTCAACTTGCCAAAGATTAAAAATAGACCTATATCTCTCACCATGCACTAAACTAAAATTTAAATTGGTGAAAGATCTAAATATTAAAACAGAAATGTTAAACCAGCTGGAACAGAGGTTATATAGAACTCTTGAAGACATTGGTGTAGGAAAAGATTTTATGAACAAAACCTCAGCTTCCCATAAACTAGCACGAACAATCAACAAGTGGGATCTCTTCTTATTAAAAAGCTTCTGCACAGCAAGAGAAATCACCAACAGTGTGAAGAGACAACCTATAGTGTGGGAAAAAAATTTTCACCTGCTGTTCCTCAAACAAAGGTCTACTATCTAGAATCTATAAAGAACATAAAAAGATCAGCCCTCCCAACTTGAAAGACCCAATTCAAAAATGGGCATCTAAAATGAACAGACATTTCTCAGACAAAGAAGTAGAAATAGCAAATAAACATATGAAAAATGTTCAACTTCAGTGGTCATATGAGAGATGCAAATGAAAACAACTCTGAGATTCCACCTCACCCCAGAAAGAATGGCTGCTATCATGAAATCAACCAATAACAAATGCTGGCAGGGTTGTAGGGAAAGAGGAACCC
>NW_004624837.1:310104-339980 GCF_000247695.1 Heterocephalus glaber | reverse complement strand
ATCATAATTATACCTAAAATATACCAATAAATTTAATTTTTTTTTTAAAAAAAGATGATAGGGCAGGATGTCTGCTATACTGAAATGTTTAGAGTGGAAGATATTGAGACTTATTCTGTATGGTACTCACTATTCCCAGATGTTGAGATACACCTAGGATTATTGAAAAACTATTGCTTAAGAAAAACGTTTAAAATTTTTCATTAATAATTGTATACTGTTTTATGATAAAATAAAAATGGTATGTTGGATTAAGTAAAATATAAAAATTTTGCCTGGTTAATTGTTAAATGTCATTACTAGAATGTTTAAAATTGTATGAGAGCTTCACACATTGGCTTACAATATATTTCTATTAACAGAACTTCTCTCAACCATCATCTTGAGTTCCAGACTATAAACCTTGGTACTTGTTGTAACTGTGCTTAATAAACAAAAGCCAAAATAAATCATCAGCATTAATCCTGAATTATTCAAATATGAAAATTTGACTGCCAAACTATAATGTCATTAGGTTCACATTCTTCCTGTTTTACATAAAAGTTATGGCATTGTCTGAGAAAAAGTGAGAACCCAATAGGGAGGAGAATGTGGCAGTGATTCTGGGACAACCGAATTATCTTCATCTATCTCGCTAAATTTATGTTACCAAGCAAAGAACCCTTTCCCAATTTCCTCAAAGTATTGTAACTTCCCCATAGGAGTGGTATGTTGAAATTAAGTCAATTTCTTTCATATGCAAAGAAGGCACATCCTTCATCATGCCCAGACTTCTAGTTGAAGCAAATTTCAGTATGGTTCCAAAGAGAAATGGCTCCTAGCCAAAGAAACTTCAGAAGCTTGACAATTATGTTTGTAAATTCATGGGAATTGGTGTGAACAATAGATGCTAGGGATATTAATCAAAGGAGGAAGTAATACAATTTAAAATTAATATCAAATAAACATATCTTGGAGATTCATAATTCAATATGTTAGCTCGAACACTGATAATTTGCTTCTCTAAAGTGATTTGTGACTAATGGCCCACATAAGTAGGCCGTGGGTAAAAGGATTCATCCAGAGAATTGGTATACTGAACCAACATTAATTCCCAACATCCTACACTGTCATTGTAATCTTCCATTAACAATGAGTCAATTGTACTTACATGGTTGTGGAGTTTTGACCCAAGGGAGCTTCCTGGTTTATTCAGCTAAAGCCAGATTCATCCTCATTTTATTTCACATGTTCTTGAAATGTTTCTGTAAATTTCACTTTTGCTGAAGTTAACCAAAGTCTACTTCCATTACCTGCAACAGAGGACACTCGTTGGCTGATGTACATTTATGAAACTTCCATTTTTTTTGAAAAGTGTATTAATGTTGGTGAGAATCAACTCTACCTTTCAGTATCAAAACTAATAGCTGTGTGACTTTGAGCACCTACTTCTTTACCTGTAAAGTTGGCATATAAGACAATAATTGTATTTGACATTAGATTGCTTCCAAGCTTAAAATTATTGATTTTTGCCCCATAACTAAAACTACATGTAGTATCACCAAACAAAATTTGGTTTTAAACCAGTGACTTGACATCCTCCACCCTAAATAATTATTTATCAGCGGAATTAGTGTTATTGACAAAACCTACTCCACACCTGAGAGTTTTTTTCCTGTTCAGGGACATGCCTGTCCAAGTTCTAAAATAGAAAATTCAATTCACTAGTTTATCTCCCAAGGAAAGCATGCTCTCTTCCCCCTTTGTATTTATCCATGTTGCTACTACAATCTTTGATTGTAAATTTACAGAAATTAAAACTAAGCCAACTTCTCTAGTCTGCAGTATATCATCATCTCCAGGCTAAAAAGAAAAGAAAATATAAAATGAATAGTATTACAATCATGTAACAGTCTTGGTGAGTACCACATGGTTTGATAGGAAACTGTGAGGACACATAACGAGGCACCTAGCCCATAACTGTCTCTGAAGGACGACGTGGATTTTTAAGAGATAGCTAAAGGTGGAAATTGGATCACATTAAGACTGGCGGTTGAAGGGTACACAGCAGTTCTCCACCGATGAGTTTAGTGCAGATCAAACTAGTGCAGGGTAACATGTGGTGGTGTGTCACTATGCCTACAGTTACTCCCCTTTACTCTTCTTGTCCTTCCTGTTGGAGTTCCCGAGCCTGAAACTTCAAAGGACTCGGATGCAGGTTCCCACGTCAACCAAGCCAAAAAGAATTCACATCACTTGAGAAAAATTGTAATGGAAAGGCAAACAAATGCTTTCAGGTTACTTCAAACATCAAGATATTGTAAAAGTCTGCCCAGTTTATATAGAGCCTTTCCTTCTCCTAGTTAGTTCAACCTTATTTTAAACTAGGAGAATAAAAGTTTCCACCAGCAGGAAATAAATCCAGAGTTCTTCTTGAGAAGCAAAAGAGCCCTATAAAAATCCACTACCCATAAAGCAGAAAGTAGATTTTATTTTAGGTAACTGTCCTCATTTCCTTTGCCACTTTAGTTTAATTTAAATCCTGAGTATGAGTTTATTTTCACAAAGGTATTTATAGAAAGAAGAAAAAAGGGAGAGCCTTACATTTGGATTTCTCCAAAGCCTCAATAATAGGACTTTCTCCAAGAGCATCAACATAGTACCCAAATGAGCAAATGGCATACTTGAAGGAGTAGGCTCACTTACTATTTTATGCTAGCACCTGTATGGAAAAAGCACTTGGTTCTTCTAAGCCTCATCTTTTCAGTCCATAAAATGCAGGCAATAATAAGATTATGGTGAAGATTGGATGAAAACATATGTGAAGTGTTTGGCATAATGTCTGACCAATATCTGCTCAGTAAATTCAAGCTATTGACATAACCATCCTTATTATTTTTAATTAATGGCCAACATCAATATAGTGAAGCAAGGAGAAGGATAGGAAGATAGGGAAAGTTGCATATTCATGTTATTCAAGCAAACTCTGAAAACATTTTAATTCATGTAAAACCTATGCTCATCCATATGACGCATTGTAATCACCTTTTATTGATTGCAGTTTCTTGGATTGACCCTTAGATTTCTGAATTACAAAGCAGCACATTTCAATGTTCAGGAGGTAAATCTTTTAAGGGAAATGTTGCATCATCCACCCCAGCTCAAATATTTAAATCAATAAAACACTTGCTTTCTAGCATCAAAAACAGGGAAGGAAAGGAGAAAGGGAGAGAAGGGGAAGAGAGAGAAAAGAAGGGAAGGAGGGGCTGGGGATTTAGCTCAGTGGTTTTGCCACCTGCTGTGCAAGCAGTGCAAGGACCTGAGTTCAATCCCTGGTACAAAAAAAAAAAAAAAAAAGGAAGGAGAAGGAAGGGTAGAGGGAAAGAAAGAAGGAAATAAATCAACCATGTTCTCTTATTTCTCATCCTGTGAAGCCTGTTTAAAGACTTTTCAGTGAAAGAAGAGTCAATCTATCAAATTTTCCTTGGATATGTTTAGACTAAATCATGTAATGTTGCCGAATTTTGAATTTTCAGGATTAATTTAATAAATCTCGTGGTATCAATCAGAGATCAGATACATTGAAAAGCAAAAAGTTGACTGGTATTTCAAGGAGGAAGAAATGTAATACAGTGAACTAGGTGATTTAGAGATGCATAAGAAAGGCTGGAGGTGCAGTGACCATGGAGAGCACTCACTATTACTCATTTCATCAGCACCCACAAGAGGATTAGGAATTGTCAATAATCACAGGGAGCTTCCTTTAATAATCTTAGGTCACCAAGGCCCCAGATGAATCATTCCCAGGGGATCCAAAGGAACTGCAAAAAATCACACATATTGAATCCTGTAAGGTGTCCTTACTGGAAAAGAATAGAATAATAGTTTCTTCTTGTTTTTGGCCTTTCAAACCTCCTGGCCTCAGCTGGGTGGATTCTAAGACTAGAAAAGCATTCTGAGAAATGTATTTTCTACACCTCTTGTCACTGTGATGTGACAGCCAGATAAAGAAATAAGGATGCATATTAATTACCCTTCAGAAAATGTAAATCATATAAACCCCTCTACCAATATTTAAATTTATAAACAGTAATGATATGAAAACATTTCCAAATGTAACATATTGTAATTATATCTTATTCAAATGAAGATATATTCACTCTCTTCCTACAAAGAAAAGAATGCACATTTCCGTCAGTTTGTCTAAATGAAGGTAATGGTTCATACTCTTCTAGTTTAGTTACAACCCATTTTGATAATCTTTAGCCTAAACATTAAACTAAAAGTTTTTTCACCATGAAATATGTTATGTAAAATGATATAGGTTAATGTACACAAATTATAGAATGCACAATTTGCTTTGAAACTATAGTAATTTCTATACCTGTGCATGAAGCAAAAAATTCCTACTAATAGCTTCTTTTATTTGGTAACTGTTATTTATCTCCCTTCTTCTCATCTGTCATCTCAGCTACTTATGTTTCTTTATCTGGTCAGTTGCCTAACATTTAGTAGTCCTATCTGCAATCAATTCTGTAGTCTCTATTAACTTCCCAGAAAATATCTTCTATCTCACACCCCATCCCATCATTTAGCAGTCACATTGTTTTCCCACAATTACCAGGATCAGTCACCCCAAACTGTTTGGCAAACCCTTTCTTTGCCTCTTGGTTCATCACCATGAACCATTAAGGAGACAATCTCAACTTCTAGTTTCATACAAATTTTGCTTTGTGCCAAACTAGAAGAAATCTTCACTTAGAAACTAGCAAGCCCATAGTTGCTAGGAGAGGATTTGGGATATTAATAATGAGATGAGCTATTCCCATTTGTTATCTTAGTTCCAAGCCCCATGTTTTCACTATACTTTTAGGTGATGGAGTATGAGGTTAACACCAGAAAATTCCATAAATATTAGTTTATCCCCTCACTCATAGTAAGTAAGTTTCTTGGCTAGAAACAATACTGTACTTGGGATCCTGTAACAGGGAATAAGGTATTCAGTGAGTCCAAAAGTAATACTACTGGCAGATTATGGGACTCAGAAGGAAAATCCTTGTTCAGAGTTTATTCCAAAGAGCTGAAAAATGCTACCTTTAACATGATATAAAATCCAATGTAATGAATTTCCCATCACGTGTCTGTCTGGTCCTGGAAGATGGTGCCATACTGGAGACTCAGCTTTCATCTTAGCCTTTAGTCAACTGATTGCTTAGAACTTGCTTGGCCAGGTTAGCCTGAGAGAAGATTATACTCCAATGGCTTAACTCTTGTATAACTTCTTTGTACACTTTGTTCTTAAATTTGAGCATTATGAGGGTAGCTTCTGAGAGATACTGATATCCACAGCACCCATCACCTTGTGTATCTGATTTTTAAGTCTCCTGTGCAATGTATTCCCTTTAGTTAACAGTGCATATTTAGGAGACTACCATCCTCACACTCAGTAATGATTTAAGATTCTCTTCTGCTCATCTCCCACTTAACTCTGTCTCCAACAGCCATGTCACTAATTCTCCATGTGTATTTCCTCCATAATCATGACTACTTAGTAAATCTGTTCAGGCTATTCATTATTTAGTGTATACCCATACATTTGATCATATGCATGATCAGGAAAAGGAAACCCTAAAAGCACTGCTTGAGATTGCACACTGATTTCTCTTCTTTATTGTCCCAAATGAATGAAGTTGTTACTTATAGTTACATAGTTCTGACTTGTTAAAATCTATTTTTCATGTGTAAACCAACTTTGAAGTTTTCTTTTTCATACCATTGGTAATAGGAGTCACCCAGAAGGTCTTAGGTACAGTCTGAGGAAGACATGGCAATGCATGCTACCTACAGAATCAAAGAGAGGCTTTTTCTCAGTAGTAGGAGGGTTCAATGCGTGTAAAATTATCTTTTGCCTTAGAATAAATGTTAACATGACTCAGGCCTCTGGCCTTTTAGAAACTTTGCCAAAGTAGCAGCCTCCTGAATTTTCATGAGAATTACCCACTACCACCTGATACAATTTTGTGCTATACCCAGGCATCCAGTATATTTGTTGATTCTTTTCAACTGTATCCAAAGAAAGTGTCATCAATTTAGTTGACCCAAAAGAGTATGGGTTGAAGACATGGTCAAGATCCTGAGGAATATTTCTGTGGAAAGACAGAAAATTAAAATATTTCTGGCAGGTGAAAGAAGAATGCTACTAGTAATCTTTTCTAATTATTTTTACTTCAATGACAGGTCATGATTTAATTTATATGAATTAGTGTTTTAGGGAAGATTTAAATTGAATGAAAGGGAAAATTTTATATCTAATAAGCAGATTATAAAACAATGCAGATGAGGAAAACTAAGAATAAGAACATTATGTTAAAGATGAATACTCTCATAAAATTTTTTTTTTTTTTTTTTTTTTTTTTTTTATGGTACCGGGGATCGAACTCAGGTCCTTGCGCTTGCAAGGCAGGCACTGGAACCACTGAGCTAAGTCCCCAGCAACTCTCAAAAAACTTCAAGGGATCACAAGATAGTATCATAGAATAGGGAATGTAAGATAAATTAGTAGAAATAAAATTATTTTAGAAGTATATAATACGTAAATATAATATATAACAAGCAGTGATTATATAGAATACTCAATCTATTCACAAGTTATTCTATTTACCATAATTACTTTTCCTTTTAAGTTAATAACTATGAAAGGAAATATATATAGGACATTTAAAGCATTCATTATTAGTATATCAGAAAAATAACATTTTGCTATAATGCTAAAACCAAGAAAATAATAGATTTTATTTAAAATTTAAATGCACCCAATGTTTATCTTTATCTAGATATTTAAAATGCAATACTTATTATTTTTCTATTTTCTTAGTTGCTGTTATTGAAGAAAAAATAAAACTATTTCTATTGAAAAATTCAATATCATTCTCTCCTAATAAGGTTAATCACCTTTATGCTACTATTACATTTTACTGAATCATTACCAGTCCTAGAAGTAACTTTCTTTGCTTCAATTGAAACATAATAAATGCAAAATATTTATTTTCCCTAAATTCTTTCCAATTTAGCATTATTTACTATTTTTTTATTTTTATTTTATAGGATGATCTTAACTTCATTATATGGTACATATTTTATGTACCTGTAATAGATTTTTAAAATTTAGAATCTATTTCCAGAGCTTTTCATTTCACTATTAGCATTATGTTTTCTCGAACTGAAAGAGAAGCATCATTGAAAATATGTATTAATTGTCCCATTAGATTGACACCATGTTGTACAGTACAAAACACACATGATCATTGTCATTTGATAATGTAACATTTAATCCATAAAACATTAGTCACTATTTTATACATCTAATACACCAATAAATTTTTTATTTTATTATTTTATACTTTTGTTCCCTATTTCATAACATACTTTTTAGAGGGACCAAGAAATGGAGGGAGAGAGGAGGAGAGGAGGAAAGGTGTTATGTACATGTACCAACTCCCCATGATGAATGTAGTCATTCTGTACTGCAAAGATGTACTAATAAAATAAAAATTTGAAGAAAATATGATTTTAAGTTTTAGTAATGTTAGCAGAAGAAGTTGAATTGCTAGCATTCTATTCTCTGGATTCCTTTTATCATGTTTCAGTCTGTCTATTTTTAACTTACAGCTTTCATTGAGATAAAATTCACATGTAAAATTCATTTGCTTAAAGTATACAATTTAGTGGGCTTTCAATATATTCACCACTAATTAATTTTAGAACATTTTTATCTCCCTCCAAGGAAATCTTATAGCATTCAATACCCATTCCTTCCCCTTCACCTCAGTATCTACAGATCACTGTGTAATTTTTTGTCTCTTTAATTTTACCTGTTCTGAATATTTCATGAAAATCAAATCTTACAATAGGCAGCCTTTTGTATGATTTTATTCACATACAATTATGATCAAGTTTAATTCACAATAGAGCATGTGTCAGTACTTTTTGAAGAACAAAAATATTGTGTAGATGTACTTTATCAACTCATCAGTTAATATCTAGGTTGTTCCCTATTTCAGCTGTTATAAATAATACTATAATAAACATCTACACATAAGTTTTTGTATTGACATACATTTTCACTTATCTTGAGTATATATATCTAGGCATGGAAATGATACATTGTGTACTCTTTATTTGACATTTGGAAAGGCCAAACTATTTTTTGAAATAGCTGCATCATTTTAAAATAACAGGGTCCAATTTCGGTACATCTTAACCAATACTTGGCATTATCTGAGTTTTTCTTTTGAACCTTCCTACTATGCTTGAAGTGGTAACTCCTTATGATTTTGGTTTACAGTTCCCTTATGAATGATGTTAAACCTCTTCATAAATATACATTTTATTTGTTTATTTTCTTGAACTATATGTCTATTCATATCCTTTGCCGATCTTTTCATTAGGACATTTGTCTGTTTATTGTTGTATTGTAAGAGTTCACTACATAATTTACATACATGTCCTTTATCAGACACATTTATTTTAAAATATTTTCTCTTGTTCTTTGAGTAATATCTTACTTTATCAATGCTTGTCTTTTAAAGACAGTTTTTCATTTTGATGAAGATCAATTTGTTTCTCATTTATGTAGCTGTGCCTTTATTATTGTTTTTAAGAACTATTGCCTAATTCAAAGTAATAAAATTGACTTGTTTTCTTTTGAGAATTTTTATAGCTATAGCTATAACATTTACCCCCTTTTTCTGTGTATGATATGAGGAAAGGCTTCAATTTCATTCTTCTCCATATAGATATCCAGTTGTCCAACACCATTAATTAAAAGCATTATCCCAGTTGTTGATACCTACAAGTAGCATTTCTAAATACATATATTTAAGATAATATATAAGTATGTTGAAAGTATATATGCCAGTATTAATAAATTCTATCATTCTTTGACAAAATAAAAATCAGCAGCTAAAATTTTTATGATTTGTCGTGAGATGACTCACTTCTTGGATTACTATAAGAATTATTTTCCAATGTCTGATTGTTGTTAAGTTACACCTTTCCTGAATCCTTCTACTCTCTATTTTTTTCCCTTGTAAACTAGATTCTTGCCTACAATTGCCAATAAGAGACAGTCATGCCAAAATGAAAAGCAGAAAGAAGCCAAAAATGTCTTATTGCCCTGGGGGCAGCAGTGGGATATACATGAGCTTCAGCAGCAGGGAAGTTTTGCAGTAGCTCTGGGAACTGTCCTGCAAACTATCTGTTTTGAAGTTGCAGGCAGCTATGAACATACATTGTGGATCTCTATATGTCCTACAACTGCTGAGAAAGCTAGTGGACCCAAGAGTTACAATGGCTTTTCCTGATCTTTACTCTTCCATTCCAACATAACCAGTGATTTTCCAAGCTTTTAACTTCTTATATTAAATCTCTCTCTCTTTTGTTCACTTTCACTCTCACTCTTATTGAAAGTGGTTTTTCTTTTTGTTCTAATTGAAACCTAACACATTTCTGTTATAGTAAATGACACACACATATTTTAACTATTATGAAATCAAAATTGTATCTGCACATATAAGAAAATGTTAAAGTATTAACTTTTATAGGAAGGTATCAAGGTATCAAACTTCACTTTCCTTTCTCTTACTCCCTTATTCCTTGCAATAGCTTCATCTGGGTTATCTACAAAGGAGGGAAAATAGTTCACTCAGGCTCTCTATTAAGTCTACCATTTTAATGGCTTTGACATGATGGACTTTACTTCATATTTCCTGAAAATCCCACAGAATTTTTCTTTCCGCTTTTACCAGATGTCTCCCCATGGACAACACACGAGAGACTTTCTCTGATACAGGGGGTTGGATATTTGTGGCAGTGCATAAAGGATATAGGATCATAGTTTCTGGGGGTTTTCTTTTTTCATCTTAGGAAAATAATTTGCAAAGACTTATTTTATATTTATTTAGTTTTTCAACCTGTTTGTTTGTTTTCATTTTGTTTTGGTTTTGGTGTTTTGAGATAAGGCCTCCCTGTGTAGTTTAGGTTGGCCTTGAACCTTGAACATACTATGTGGCACACTCAGGCCTCAAACTCACAGAGCTCCTCTTGCCTCAGTCTCCCAAGTACAGGGATTATAGGCCTGTGCCACCATGCCTGGCTATAACCAGTTGTTAGAATTCTTTTTCAAGAATGCATTCTGCTGAACACATTCAAAGGGTACAGATAAATAGATTTATAAGGATGCTGATAACTGTACAAACAAATCTACTTTTTCTTGAGACCGTACTACATGCCAGATACTTATAAGGCATTTTCATAATAACAATAGCAAATGAATTTTAGTGATAGTATGCTTAAGGAATTAGGGGTCCTAAAATTATTACCTTATTAAATTATTAAATAATTCTGTGAAGTAGAAACTGCTATCATTCTAGTATAGAAATGTCACAGAAAAAAATAATTTAAAAATATTAAATAATATTCCCATAGTCAGAAAGTTGCTGTGGAAAAGATCTATGTTTCAAATCCAGATCCGTGTGCCTCTGCAGCCCATATTTTTCATACAAGTTGAACTGTGACCTTCACGCATGCAATAGAAGTTTATAGTTTCCTTCTGTATTATTTCAATCCATCTTTCACTACCACAGAGCATTTTCCCCCACAGGAAAATAATACAAAGCCACTTATTGCTTAAACTTTTCAATAGTTTCCCCTCATCTATGCTATGCAATTTATACTCAAGCTTGGCTCAAAAGGCACTTTGTGATTTGATCTCTTTGAACCCTTGGAGTCTTACCTCCTTCTATTTCCTCTAAACATCACTGTGTTGCAATATGCTTTTCTCTCCTCTTGGAATGCTTATTTAACTAACAAAGTCAAAGCATTCTTTTTTTTTGCATTTTAAAAATTAATTTTTTGGTACATTTTAGATATACAATATAATGACATTCATCATTGGAAATTTGCACCTTTACATAATCTCCCTTGGTTCTTACTTTTTCCCATTCTCCTGCCCTCCCTTCAACCCCTCCAGAATGGAATCAACATGAGAAAATGAAAAAAATCTAATCATTCATAAAACATCACATTCTCTGAAGGTTCTGTTGATTTGATTCCTTCAGAACTTGTACAGAACCTGATCTCTACTCTTATTGTTTCTTGAGTATTTGTGCAAGCAAAGTGTTATGATGAAGACCAAATGGCACAGCCCAGTTTTTAACTCTTAGTAAAGTTACCTTTACCTCTGTTTTTCACGTGTCACTCTGATATTAAATAGGACCACTACCATAGGTTGCATGTAAAGATTAAATAGACCACCTATGTTTAAAAAAAACTCAACTGAACATCTAACACATAGGAAAGTCTCACATCAGTTATTTTATGTACTTATTACTAAGTATTATCCAAATACATAAAATTAGCACATGATAATTTTTATGATAACCTTTAATGTTTATTATTCTACCTTTTATACTATTACACTCTTTCAGATAGACTTTGTGCCTATGACCAGAGAAAAGCCTAGGAATATTCTATGCATTGTTAGTTGACTAATATTTACTTTCTGCTGAGATTCTTTTTAGATGGTCACCAAATCAAATTTTAAAAAGATTTTGGTCTTCCAAAGGAAAACAATTTCATGATGTATATATGGGTTTATATTTCGTGATGTACATATGGGTTTATAGTTAGATCAGTGTGATTGGGAAGAAGCTAGCCAGCTGAGTATCTCTAGTAGTGACATAGAAGAGCCATCTTTTCAATTGTTCAGCTGATATTTCAATTTTAATCATTCGCTTAAAATGGCTTAAATTAAAGAAATTCAACTACCAATGAAATAGTGAAGAACTTTATGGTATGACTATAGGATCCCAGCTGCACAGGCGTTTACAGGAATTATTGCAATTTTTTCCCATTTCAGAAGCCTCTTCACCAAGGTGAAGGCAGTGTAGTACACAGGTTAGACAGAGGGCTCAGAATCAGGAACACTGGGTTCAAACCTTGATTTGCCACTTACCATATTTATAATCATAGAGACATTATCTTTTAAAGACCTAGTCACTTAATCTGTAAAATAGGACTAAAATAGGTATCATATAGGAGACCTTGAAATTAAAAGAGAATCTACAGGAAGTAATATGTTATTCAGTCATTCAGTAAATAATGGGTGTTCTATATGTAGTGAATTACAGATATAAATAATGATATTTATAATATCACTAAAATAACAAAATAAAAAGGTTATAATCAAATTGTTCTTAAATACATAGTATTTGAACATTCATAATGAAGTAACTTTCCCTACTTGGGAAAAGATATTCTTTACAGGTGCAAAATCTTCTTTTACTGGGCCTTTCATGAGCCTGACGCTGACATGGAAGATCTACCTCTGTGTTTTACCTCTCAGATGTTTAAAATAAACCATCATAAAACAAACACTATGTCTGAAACCTAAATGCCTATGATTCTCTACTAGGCCATTTCAGATTATCAAAATGAGTTTTCTTTGCCCTTTCCTAAATTCCTGTGGATTTACTATCACATGGCTGGCTTTTAATGTTTCTTATACATGATGAAATTTTCATCTATAATGCAAATATTCCCTTATGCTACTTTTGAAAACAAAATTTTGCATCCTAAATTATTTTATATTCACCTACCATCTTTTGATTAAGCAATTGAACCAAAGAACCTCATTCTACAAAATACCTAACACATAAACTACTGTAATGAAATCATACATATACAATAGCTTACTACTTGGTAACTCTCTTTTGTCTGAGATAATATATGAGTATTATGGGCTAATGACTGAGCAAGTGTAATTGCCATTAAATCAGTTTTCCCAAAATGAAAAATAAAAACAAAAATAAGATATATGTAAATGAAAATTGTCTGTCATTTAAAAATAGCTAGAGAAAAGTGTAACAATATATTTGACAATAGGTAATTTCTAAGCATTTTCTATAGCAGAAGCTAAACAACTTGTAGCTAGTACTAATGTGCACTTAAGAAGGAATAGTAAGTGGGCCGGGGATTTAGCTCAGTGGTGCCGCACCCGCCTTGCAAGCGCAAAGTCCTGAGTTTGATCCCAGGTCCAAAAAAAAAAAAAAAAGAATAGTAAGAAATAAATTCGTGTTTAATTGTGCCTTCTAGGAAAGATAGAAATTCAGGGAATAATTAATTTTGAAGTTAAGAACCTAAAACCTAATCCTGCACAATTTCACCAAGTCACATTGCTGAAAAACTTTGTATGTGTATATGATTAGGCTAGTCTTTTGAATAACACAAAATGAAAACTTAAAATAAAATGAGTCATTTTCCACCTCACTTTGCATTATGTCACACTCAGTTTATGTTGTAAACTTTCTTGCATTAGCAGCACTGCTGTGGCAAACATAAAGTTTTCCTGAATGGACAAGAAAAATCTGTATCTTCTTAAAGTTAGGACTCTCCATGTGATTTGTTCAGGTTCATTAAATGTGAAGAGTAGTGATGTTTCTTTGCCTAATATTATGAAAGGATTTCAGAATGGACAACAAACATCCATGTTCTCCTTCCATGCCAAGGTACATGTAGAAGCATCAAGCTGAAATAGCAACCTTAGTTGCAAACTAGGAGAACTTTCTTCAGTTTAGATCCTTGCATCATCACGATATGCAAAGTTCCCAGGCTAACCCATGTTAATATATAACATAAACGAGAAGTAAACTTTATTTTTCAGAACTAAGATTTTGGTGTTTTCTATTGAAACACGAGTTTCTGAACAATATTAAATATAATTTTTCTAAAAAACACAAAGATACTTTTTATTTAGACACACTGACTTAAAACAAACATTAGGCTTTTCAGTCTAATAAAATAACTTATTATATCAATTTGATCACAGAAGTTCCTAGATATGCATTTCTCATCAAGCTAATTGCTTTGACAATACATACAGGTCCTTGATTGCCCTGAATTTCAGCCTGACCTCACATCATTATCAGTCAATCTCTCAGTATTTTGGCAGAAAGTCTTTATCAACATCTGTACTTATGGATTAAAAGGAGGAACTTCTAGGCTGTATGCCCCATGTGATGTAATAATTTAGAAAATTGTCTGGCTTATACAAATAGAATACCCTCTATTTCTTTCTACTTTAACTCTTCTGGTGAATGATAGGTAACAATATTCTTACTCAAAGCCTTTCTTTCCTAGTCCAGTATTCTAAAAAATAAACTGCATCTTTTCAAAATAATCATTGTAAGTTAAATTTTTGTTTGGTTCATTTCATTTCTAATTTGACTTGGTTTTATCTAACCTCCCAATAGCTGATCCTTCTCAGAGTTCTTTTGACTTCTGTTTCATGATACTAAAGATTAGCTGAAGCTGGTCATAAGTCCCAACAAATGCAGGAGGCTGAGTTGTTATGTTTCCCTTTTCAAGAGAAAAATCAAGAGTGTGATAGGAGCAGGGTTGATTCATTATTTACCAGGGATGTGTCTATAATTCAAAATCAAAACACATCAGATTGACAGCAATAATTACTTTCCTGAAGAGGAAACCTTAAAAACATTAGCAAATTCATTTATTCATTCAGCAAATGTTTAGTTTATGGCCATAATAAGTTAGGCAGTTTTCTCTGTGCTGGGGGATTTGCTCTTGTGGAGAAACCAAATAGTAACAGGAAACCAAATGAAATAGAAAATGTTAGAAAGCAATAACAAATACAAAAGCAATAAAATAGAGTGTCGAGCTATGCTGGGAAGAGGGGTTCACTTTATACTGAAGGTCAGGGAGTCTCCTTAACTTTATGAGATCATGTCAAAATGTTTATGTGTAAACTCAGAATGAATGGGTGCTATATAAAACAAAAAGAAAAGTACCAAAAGACAAAAACTAACCCCAGATATGTTAGTGAATTTGGAAAGAACAAATAGTAAGCCAAACTGACTCCAGTTTCCTCTTTTTTTGCCAGGAGTCCCTACCTTCCACCTCCAATATTCAGGTCTTATCCAAATCCAATTAAAATAATTTCTGTCAGAACAACAAGGGTTTAGGAATGCAGTGACGCATACTACCATCTGAGTCTCTGCTCTTGGCTCTGAGCAATGCTCCAGGCATGGAGACAAGGAAAGCCAATTCACTTCAGATCTGAAAATGTCATCAATATTATATTCACTGAATACCCTCATTTTTATCACAGTGCATTAATCGACAACTTTAAGAAGGAGAATTATTCTTATCAAAACCAAATTTTTAAGAGTCAGTGAGAGGAAGGTCAACTGCCATGTAGTAACAAAGATACTTTGCTCTATGTTGTCAGCAAATGAAATAGCCATTTAGAAAAGCTAGTGTGTAATCTACAATGTTCAAGCCTTAATACTCGGTGGGTTTAAGCCTCTCTTTGGTGCCCGGGAGTGCAGGTTTGAGCCTCTTTTCACAGTAAAAATTCTCTCTGCTTTTCTTACACATGCTGCTGCAGACATGGTACTGTACCAACTGGAAAATGGCTTAGCTGACATCTACGATCTGAAGGAAGGAAGGAAGGATAGGATTACAAATTTTTTTAGAACTTTTGATGTGCTACTTAGGCAATGTGTTAGATATGTAACATTCCTGGTGCCCTTCAATTCCCAATTAAAATATTTCACCAGGACATTAACTTCTTCCCTTGGGACACAATCCTATATTACATTCAAGTCATCCTTTGGTATTTACTGGACACACACTTGGCGGCTTCATGGCTGGCATAAAAGTCTATCAATATAGGAGAACAGTGTACAGATTCTCACAACAGAAACACATACTCCTAGAGGGTCAAAGGTGCATATTTAGAGTCCTCTCAGAGAAAGTGTCTTTAGGACATGGAGAATTCTCTGTATAATATTCAAATTACACATACATAACTTCTGTCTTTAAAAATATAAATAGAAGTGACAAAGAAAGAAAGAAAAGATTCTTTTATTTTCCCTTTGATTTTTTAAAAAAAGCTTTCATAAATTAAGATCAGCAAAAATGAAAATAAGATAGTGTCAACAGTGGAAGGAGAGGAGAAGAGAGAACCAAATGCTGGAATATAGATTGAAAGCTTTTGTGATGCAACCCCCACCCCCAGCAAGTACACAAGTTAAACATCCCTGTGGCTTGCCTCATGAGATCAGACAGTCTATTAAGGCAAGGTTTAGAGACTAGTTTATTTATTGTCTACATTTTTATTGCTTCTTTTTGTAACTAACACATATCGATGTTTTCCCATTTTTTTCTTTTAAACTGAGATTATAACAGTAATATGAATTGCATATTAGTTCTTTTATTTCCTCACAAACCTTTCAACATGACATATTTGGAAATGAAAGACTATTTTAGGTATCTTTAGGATAGTAAAGCCTACCAAAAAATATGAATTGTATTTTTTGACATTTATCTATAAATTAATTACTCAAGTGTTCATACATTACACAAAAATTGTTGAATTTTCTCCATTAGTTATTTGCCAAAATTCTATTAATATTCAGGTATGATTCAGACATTATTTTTAGGTGGATTAAATCTTAAGAAATAAAATATGAGCTTCCAGGGTAACTCAAAACTACTACATTTTACAATTATCAGATAAAGTCTAAGGCAATAAATATTGTCTTTAAAACATATGGGAAGACATTATTTCTAAAAATAAATTGTGAACTAAGCCTTATTTTATTTTATATGGATTTAAAGCTATAAATCAATTTATGGTTGCCTCTATTCATTTAATCTATTGTTTCCTCACATTCTCTGTTTCCAAGAAGGTGATAATCTTAATCCCTCTGTGTCTAGTGGCAATAATTATGAAGATAATTGGGATAATATTTGTGATCATGCTTTGAATTACTTGAAAGTGTATAACACATACATACACACAAATGTGACCGACAATAATTGTTTTAGGGGAGTTATAAGAACGAACATTTAATGATGTTTACTCTTTAATTCAAAGAAAAATTTATAAATACTTTTTCAAGGGGAATCAATGGTTTATCACACTTTATGATTTAGGTCATTCAGAATAAATACTATTGATCTTTTTCCTCGACTTCATTATTTTTGGTCACTCTAGTAAATCCTCATAAGCCAGGATTCACTAGCATATTTTCTGGACTGTTGCACCTAAACCTAGAAACACATCTATATCTCTCTATTCTATATATTAGGTCAATGGCTGTCTCCAGTTAATAAATTAGGTTCTTAATGTTTTTTTTAAAAGCCATTGTGTTATCTTCAGTCTTAATGGGGTTATTTTCAATCTACCATTTCACCCGTAAATAAAGAGGAGTGCTGATGCAAGTTATCAACAGCAGCAGACAATCCATTGATCCTTCCATCAGAATAAGTAGTTGCGTTCAAGAGGGACAATGGTGAGGATTATAAAGATGTGGCCGTAATTTGGTTGAATGTTTTTTTCCTCAGGCTTTTTAGTACATTACAGGAGAGAGTTCCAGCTGGGTTCAACCCTCAGCTGAATTGTGGCTATTCATGTTCTCAAGGTCACCAATAGTCAGAAAATGAATACAGATTAATGTGGGGAATTGAATTTAATTTTCATTGCCCTGGAGAAATAGCACTGGGAATGGCTGCTATGTCAGCTTGTCTAATAGATCTTCTTTCTATGCTCCTGAGGCATCTTGTCTACAGATGTATTTTCACTTGGATAAATAAATAATCCAGAAAAAGACGTATCATTGAAACAGACAAAAATAATGGATTGTGCAGTTTTACTCTCAGCAACTAGAAGAGTGTCTGGAATGGATCAGATGCAATATAAAATATGCTTGTATAAATGAATGAAGGACTTGGCAAAACCATTCATTAACTACTTATATTTCAGTTTTGAAAATGTTAGTCATATTCTGGGATCAGATTAAAACTAAGAAAGGAGGCTTGGAAAGGAGCTTGGGAGAAAGTGGTATAATCTGAATAGTCCATTAGGGCACAAGTTACTTTATTGGGGAAGGGGGATCTTTTATTAGGTTATTTGTTTACGCATAAATAAAGCAAGTGTTTTGCTTCCTGTTCATTATCCTTGAGAGAAATGATTTTGGATCTTTTTAATCAGAGCTCTATTTCTGAATGCTTCCTCTATTTTGTCATGGTGCATTCCTCTTTGGGCACAAAATATAAAGAGCTGAGTCCCAGACACTTTGGGTTATGATTATATGAACTCTAACCACGTACTAAATGGTAGGCCTACTGCTTTACATGACTCTGTATATTTCAAACATTGATTGAGTCCAAAGAAGAGCTCCTTCACACCTTTGTGCTGTGTCCACACAGAGATAACAGCTAGTAGGTATGCAGGTTATTGTGTTGTGCTACTACTGAAGGTTGAGACAGACCCTACTTCCAAGGGTATTATAATTTATTTGAGAGCTGAGGAGTGATGAAAGGTAAGCAAAATGACACAATAACTTACCAAACCCCTTCTTTTATGCATGCAATAAGATCTTACCTAGTGAAGTACCTTTCCCAGTAGTAGTGAGTGATCATTTTCTTTCTTTCAATTCCCATTTGTATTTCTAACAGTATCTTCAAAAGGTAAAGTATATATGAAATTGCTAAAGGAGGCTGAAATGACATTTTACAACATAACATTTTGCATTTCTCTTAAATTTGAGTATAGATTGGTCTTTTCTATGAAATCCAATATGGTAGTCAGTAGCTGATACTGGCCTAAAGTGCTACAGATGCAATGTAGTAAGACATCTTAAAAGAAAATGTAATATATCTTAATAATGAGAATGTAATGCAACTTAATAATGTTTTATATTGATTGTATATTGAAATGACATTATTTTCAGGTTTATTGAGTAAAATTAAATACATTATTAAAATGAATTTCACCTTTATTTTTGTTTTTCATGTGACAAATAGAAAATTCAAAATAACATACGTTACATTTTATTTGTAAAAAAAAGTGCTTGTTTGGACTTAAACTGGTGAAATGTGATACCGAATATTCACAGAGGCACTCAGCTGAAAACTAAAAGTCAGAAAGTAGAACAGTTGTATTAGTGTCAGGATGTATAAGATTTAATTCAAATTTTAAAAAATGGTTACATTTTTTCTTTAAATTAGTTAGAAGTTTGGGAAGAACAAGCTCATGAGAGTGCTAAATATATTGCTAATGAAAAGTATATAACCTATAACTGTAACCAAAAACCTAGGGTCATTTTTGTGCTATGTTTAGGCCTACTTTGAACTGGTACAAAGCAATGTGGCTTCAACTATGTCCATAGTGAAAATGGTTTTTGAAATACTTTATGACATAAACACCAAAGGACACCTTTTAACCACTCTGCAGCACACTATGAAAATGTCAATTGCATACTGTGAAAGTGAGATACAGTAGAAGAGTTATGGAAAACAACAGACAGTTCTCAAGATGTGAATGGTGAAAACATACCCTAAACTCAAGGAATGTTGAGAAAATATTTTTGAAGATCTTGTTCTTTTTTGGGAGAGGTTTGTGGAATTTGTGTATATCATCTCATTTAAATATTACAGAGTCATCTGTCAAAGTTAATTTTGAAAGTATAAATCATCATTAATTGGCCTTAAGCATAAAATTCCTCTTTGACCAATTTCATAATAGATCTGAGAGTTTCATGGGATGTATAGAAATACAGAACTGTAAATTTGAGACAGAATGACATGTCTTATACTGTCATAAAAATTTGAGGCTTCATTATTGATCAACACGTTTTGAATTTGACTGTGATGCATCCATTATGCTTAATTTATTGTGGGTGTAGTGCACAAATTTGATTGTAGAAAATGGTTAACACATTAAAAATCCCTATTAGGGGGGCTGGGTATTTAGCTCAGTGGTTTCGCCACCTGCTCCACAAGAGCAAGGACCCTAGTTCGATCCCCGGTACAAAAAAAAAAAAATCCCTATTAGGCTCAATGTAAATGATAGAAAGAGTATTAAATATGTTAAAACAGTCTTTTAAATAGCAATTACAAAAAATAATGAACTGTAGGTCTTTAAAAGAAAGTTAAACGAGTCTTGAATTTGTGCTCTCTGGTGTTGCTTGGTATAAATTGTTGCTTGCCATTGATAATGTTGGCAAAGGGCCGGGGATTTAGCTCAGTGGTTCCGGCTCCTGCTGCAAAAGCACAAGGTACCGAGTTCGATCCCCAGTACCAAAAAAATAAAAAAAATTTTAAAATAAAAAAAAGGATAATGTTGGCAAAAACTTTGAAAGGTAAACAAATCTAAAGTTAGCTATTTCAAATTCAGACAGTTTAAAACAGTCTGTTTCAAAATATTTTTAAATTCTAAGTTAAATGTGTATGAAATATGCAATACAAAAGACCTTCTAATAAAATATGAAGAAATTAAGTATATGAAAATATTTGCATAACTATATAGGAAAAGATTCACATAATACTGGAATTAATTTTTTGTAAAGATTAAATTCAAGGTATCATCTCGATAGAAGAGACTTAAA
Source organism: Heterocephalus glaber (assembly GCF_000247695.1). The sequence continues at coordinate 319,530 of NW_004624837.1, read as the reverse complement.
CAAATTAAGCATTATATTACTAATTTGAATTTCCTTCATAATAGCCTAGCTTTGGAAGATTAGAAATAAGTCAAGAAACTAATACAGTTCTAGATCTTGTGTTATGACATGGTAAACATATTGATGTGTATAAGATAAAATTATTAAAATTCTTAGGGTAGTTTCTGCTGTGTTAATTTTTAAATATAATTCCCATTATGTTTTGGAAGATATAGTTTTATTGATTTATTCTAAGTACAGTATTTATTATTTTATACTTTTATTAGAAATTTCAGGCATATTTCCTAAAATAAAGTTATTGAAACAAATACGCTCTAAGTACTAAGATGATTCAGAAAAGATGTCTAATTTGCATTATTCTCATTAGATTACAAATTATGTAAAAATACTGATTATTATAATATATAGCTAATTTTGTTGACATTAAGGGAAGAAAAATAAGATACATGAAATGAATATAATAGTTTATTATTTATATATTTTTTATTTATAACTCATCTCAGTGCCCTCTTTCCAATAAAACAACCAAGAATGGGTTGTACAATAATTAAATTCTGTTATTTTTATATTTTACTAACCTTCAGTAATAAAAGATATTGAAGCTTACTTAATATGTATTTTTAATATATTCACTACAAAGGTCAAAGTAGAAGTGTAGAATATATTTTATTTAATAGCCTGTGAGCCTCATTTATAGCATGTCAATATTTAGTCACACTGTATCCAGCCTATATTTGTAATGTTTTCTAGGCTTCACAGGCCATGTATTAACCTGATGGTGAGATTTGTTCTGAAGAAGTGCACTTTGTTATTTTTACTAATCATGTGGATAAGCTAATCAGAGTGTCAAGGAATAATTTTCTGAAAGTTAAAAATATAACTCATAACAACACAAAGTAAGCCCAGGTCAAAAGTTTTAATGAAGGATTAAGCCAAAGGTTAAACTGGTTTAATGGTATACAGGAATAACCAAAGTATGTTTGGTCACAGAAGGAAAAATAGTGCTGAAATAGCAACATTAAATGGAATACAAAATTGTTTCACATCCTCCAGGACCATAAAAAGTAACCTTTGGAGTTATTTTTTTCTATCAGACAGAATCATTTGCATCTCAGCTGGACAAAAATCATTTGCAATTTAATGGTCTTCTAAAGGTTAAATCTAACTGCACAAGAGTCTGGATCTTTATCAGTAGTAAATTCTAATTCCAACAAAAAAGAATCTTACTAAGGAGTTTGACAAGCTTGGGAAGATCTGTTAACACTCTGCTATGCTCAGAAAGAACATGTAGTCATCCTTTTTTATCCCAAGTTTTAAACCCTTTTTCTTAGAAAAGGAAAGGAAATGTCTGGAAAACTCAAGTCTTAAGCTGGAATGAAAGAGCTCCTTCACTAACTGGAACTTATGCAAAGGCTCTGATTTAAAAAAGAAAAAAAGACTCCTAAACATTCCAGGTGGTAAGAGTACCCTGGCCCCAGATATAGTTGAGACAGGCCAGAAATCAGGCCAGGAGGATCCTATGACTGGGACTAGTACACTCCAAAAGCAGCCTTTTGTTTAATAATAATTATAATTTGATCTGTCTTGGTTTTGCTCTGTTTTATAGTTTGTCTTGGTTTCAAGGCCTCAGTAAATTATTGCCAAATATTTATAACTTCATCTTTAATTGTATAACAGGAAATTAAAGGTCTGTTCCATTTTGTAATGAGATATTCATATTAGACATGCAGAGAAAGGGGAGAAACAGTGTTCTCATACTGGTGCCAGTGTGGTGGTAACAGCAATGACCTAAGGAAGGTGATCAGGGGAAAAACCAGTATAAAATATTTCTGATTTTGGAAACACCAAGAAGAGCACCCATGTAGGTCTAATTTGGCCGATAACAGTGACAAGTGAAGGGTCATATTAAATTTCTGGGCAAATGCGCAACAAAACTCTTGGAGGGAGAACCTGGAAGAGACTGGATTTCCTTTCAAAAAAAGAATGAAAGCACAGAGCACTTAGGTCTATTGAATTGTAGTACAAGGACTGCAAATACAAACTCTATTGTCATACTGCCTGGATTCAAATCCTAATTCCATCTTTTAATAGCTATGTGGATTTGTTCACATTACCTAGTTTCCTTATACCTCAGTTTCCCCTTTAGTAAAATAGGGATAAAGCATTTATCACAAGAATTGTTATAAAAATTCAATGAATATCTATCTTTATACACTTACAACAATTCCTTTTATACAGTGTGCATTTTGGTTATTTTTATCTTGGGATAAGCTCTATTCTTGTCCTTCTATGCTCATCTCTACATTGTTGGAATGGTAGGTTGGAAATTACATTCTCCTTACTATCTGGGTTCAGAGATAGAAAAAAGGGAGAAAAGTGATGCCATTTTTTCCATCGCTTTGGGGATGCATTCTGCAGAAAAAGTAGAGCAGTGTCAGATGGGCCCTTCAGGGGATGAGCCCCTCTGGTTCCCACTCAACTACAATAACCTCAGGACCAGAGCCTACAGCCAAAAAGTGGCACAGTGAGGTACAGCTCAGTAGAGAAACAGCACCTCTGAACCAATGAACCAGTACTCTGTTGTTCACCCACTCAGTACAACTTTTACCTACATCAAGTCCCTTTGCAGTTGAATTAGCTAGAGTAGTTTCTTTTCCTGACTGTGGGTTCACTGCTGCTATCACTACTACAACTTACAATAAAATTTTATTACTATATCTTGAAACTTTAGACACTGAAATGCCAAGGAGTAAAAGTTTCCTGCCCAATTTTTTCAATTCACTATTTCAATCCTTTTCCCCACTTTGTCCTTGCTCCAAAAGTGTACATAGCAAATGATCAATAGTTATATAAACTGGTGTCTTATTTAACTACTCCACTGCAGATTTATCTCCATCATTGATCAATGGCCTAATGGAGGGGAGAGATTTAGTTCATTTTAAACCAGTCTAAGAAAGATCACTGGTATTTTGGAGAATAGATTTTTGAACAATTAGAAAAATGCATAATCAATAATAGGAGAGTTCTTATGTCCTACAAAAGGCAAACATCTCTAGAAATATTGTGTGATTTATCTTTAATACATTATCTTTTTTCAGCACACTATTGATTACCTGTGACTTATAACAATTTGAAGGAGAAAATATATACTCCACGGGTAACCTTGTTTCACAGCTGAAGCAAAGGTAGTTTGTTTCTAATAGCTGGTCTACCTTGGTAAGAAGTACTTTGATCAATGAATTTAGGGTTCAGAAACACAAATTCATATAGGGGTTCATGAATATGAGGGCTTAAAACTGGGAAATTATTCAAAAAGTGATCAGAATCAATATGAAGGGAAAGTATCTGGCCCAGCAATGACTTAAATTATATAAGGGATCGGCCTGATTCACCTTTAAGTTTGCTAAGTTTTCTTTGATTCTCATCCTGCCTTTTCTTTATGGGTTTACTTCTATCTTTAAATTGCGTATCCATCCTTCCTCGTCATTTCCCTCTGTTAGACTTTGGAGACCACAGTTGTTAAATTTGCCATCCTTGCTGCTGGTTTTTGCAGCCAAATAAGAGCCTCTTCATTACAGAGTTACACAGACATATAGCCACTCAAAAACTGTGTTAGTTACAAAATGTCTTTACTTTGAACAACTCTTTCCAACAACATTGTTTGATAAATATCTTTTTTTGAGTAGGTTGATCTTTTTATTAATAAACTATACTACATAACTATATAATGTATAACTAAAACAGAGGTACATAATGAGATATGACCTATTACCTAATTTTGAAGATTAAATATTATTAGAACACAACCACATGACTTGTTTACATATTGTCTGTGGAGGCTTTTTTAGTCTGTTTATTTGTTTCAAAAGCAATTAGCAGTAGTAACAAAGACTGCATGGCTGCAAAACCTAAGATAATTGTGATTGGCCCCTTTATGGAAAATATTTACTTATCTTTTGTTCAAAGTATAGTAGAAATTCAAAAAATATTAGTCTTTTTGTTTTACTTAAGAAAATATGATAGGATATCTAGTTAACAGGTCTTGGTTTCTAACGCTGTTTTTCAAAAAAAGGAACTAAAACACTGGAGAAGTGGCCAATTTTAAGACTAGGGCAGAAAATAACACAAGATGAGCCTGGAGAATCCCATAGCACCCAAAAGTAAAGAAGTGATTAAAAATAGACTCCCTCAAAGTTATATTAGAGTTGTGACAACTGGACACAAGAGTTAAATAAAAGTGCTCTCTATGGCCAAAGCTAGAGCAATTTAAGACAATAAATAAATAAAAATAGGTTATAAGCAAAAGTTTAAGGTCCATGATTCCATATCAATGTGTTCATGATTCCATATAAATATAAATAACTGATTGAATAAAGAAATAACAAGCAAACTCCCAGTACAGAGGAATTCCCAGTACAGAGGGCAGAAATTCCTGCCCTCAGGAAGGTGAAACATAATAGTCAACTCCTTCAGTCTTGGCTGTGTGTAGTCACTTCCAAAGAGTACAGTACAGAAATGAGGAGGTAAAGTAGTGCCTTTATGGTGGAGAACCCACAAACACCACCTCAACCAAGTGATCAGGGTTAACCCAAACAAAAATTAGACTGATGTTATCTACCCTTGATATGATGTGAGGAGAATGATACATTTGCTCTGTGGTCTTCCACAAAATATATAATGTAGGTCTAATTATCAGAAATACATTAAACAAATCCAAACAAGAAAGACTGCACAAAATAGCTGACCAGTACACCTCAAAACTGCCAAGATCATCAAAAACTAGGAAACACAGAGAATCATCACCACTAAGAAGAGGTTAAGACATAACTAATCCAATGTGGTTTCCAGGGTGGAAATCCTTGAACAGAAAGGGATCATTATGTAAAAATAGAATCTGAATAAACTATGAATTTCAGTTAATGATAATGTACCAATATTTTGTCATATTAATTATAACAAATTTATCTACTAAGATGTTAAGAGGAAAAAGTGTGAGGTAGATGTGAAAGCTGTACTAGTTTTACAATCTTTCTTTAAATCTAAAACTACTCTAAAATCAAATATTTATTTTAAAATTTGACCAAAAACACCCAAAAGTTGTGTACATAGCCATATCTTACACATTGAGATGTAGAAATTATTTTAACAAAGCAAAATAAAATGAATAAAAACTTCTGAACATGTTTATTCTCACAGTAATATTCTTCATTGAAATATTTTACTTGAAAACTTTTGCAGTTTTTTCATTTACAACTAATGGATCCTATCCTAAAAATTCTAAAGAAATAAGGAACTCGATTTGAAGCAGAAAAGGCAAAAATAGCAGGAAATAACAGTCATGCTCAGAATATAATAAAGTCATTCAGAAGTTCTTCGGAATAGTACAAAAAAGAGAGAGAAGGATATTGTTAAAGCATAAAAATCTGGGGACATATTTAACTCAAGAATTGTGTTTTTGAAAAAAAAGCCATATGATCATTAGTATAAGAACTGGCAAAATTATAGTAAGCAATACAAGGAAATGGTGATTCAGTTGTATATTTGGAGGAAAAATCAGCATAATAATAAAGAAAACAATTTCTACTGTAAATCACAACATATTTCCTAAGAGATAACTATCTCTGGATAGAAAATGTTCAGCTTATAATGCAAGGACAAGTCTATGTATGCCAAAAAGAAACCTAAAATTGACATAGTTCATCCTAGACATTGCTAAAGTTTGAATGCTTTTAAAAAGTTAAGCAAAGAAACATAACACTGTTATCTGAAGCATTTTAAACCTATAGCAACACATTTAGCTCTAAAATGACAATTCTAAGCTAAATTAAGTGAGGTCAACAATGTTTCTGAAATGGAAACTGATATTGCACAAGGATGATATCAGGTCAGGTCAGAATAGTGTATCACTGGAAATGTGCACCTCTGACACTAGAACCAAAGGCATAGGCCCTGATTCAATTCTTAGGGAATCTTTTTTTCAGTCTATACAAATATAAAGAAGCAATTCAGTCATTTAGGAGATTAATGAAATTTCCACCAGAAGACATTCTTGTGAATACAGTTAACCATAAATCAATATTTTCAAAGGCTTTTCCTTTGAAAATTAACAGAAAAGTCTTTAAAAATCACCCTTTACCTTTGTCTTAAAATTATTTTTTAAACACTGCTAGCCTTCAGCTCAAGATAATTAAGTGATTTCACCTTTATTCCATGATGCTAGATCCAGGAATAACTGTTAAATAAAAAAATTCTTATTAGCTTATTAGTGCTATATATAATATCTAAACATATAATATCAATGTAATATACAAGTGTCAAAATAATTTTTAAAATACAGTTATGCTGATTAAGTTAAGTTCATAAATTTTGTACATTTACTTTTGCCTTGATTGAATTTAAAAAAACTAATGTTTCTATCAGTGAAGAGTAAAATGGCAAAGGAAATTTAGAAAAACTCAGGTGGATTCTTTTGGATATTTGACAGATAAACTGCTTAATTTCTTCACTGAAAGGGAAGGGATTAATTTTTCTCATTCTAAAGTAACTTTAGCAAAAATCGTTTAGCATCACTCATTTATTTGACAAATATTTATTGATTTCAAAATTTGCATTTGCCATTATGCTAGAACTCTGGCGACACAATTGTAAACAAAATCAGATTCTCTGCCCTCATGGAGATAATAGTCTGATAGATGAGACAGATATCAATTCAATAATACAGAAACCAATGTAAAACTGCCCTCATAATAAATTCTAGGAATAAAAACCCAGGTGAACAGTAGTATGAGAGTTACTCAGAGAATTGCAATAAGCTTCACTGATGGTGTCACACTTGAGATGAGACATAAAGACTAGGTAAAAGTCCACTTGATGCAGGGAAGAAGGAAATTTTCCAAGTAGATGAAAGAATGAATACTCATACCTTGTGATAATAGATAATTGGGATAATTGAATATCACAGAAAGTTTGCCTTTTTTCTTAAGAAAACAGAAAATTTTTTTAAAGTTTTAACCAAAAGTGGCATGATCATTTTCTGTTTTAAATATGACAGACTTCAATATTGGTAAATGAGAAGATGAGGCTGGTCATGAAACAGATGGATTAATTAAAAGGTAATTAAAGTGTTCAGAGGTCAGATAATGAGAACTTCAGCAATGATGTTTTCCTTGAAGATGACAATGTGGATAGATTTGAGGATCATTTAGTAAATAACATGCACTGGACTTGGTGATAGATTTAAAATGAGTTGAGGGGAGGGACTACAACAGAGAAAGAGAAACAAATCTAAAAAATGTGTCTAGGTTTCTGGATAGTTAAGTGTACATATTGAGGCATTCGTTACCTAAAAAGACAACCATTAAAATGTAGAACATGATGTGGAATAGAATGACTCTATTTGGGGATGTGAAGACACAACTGAGATACACAAGACAAGATGACACTTTCAGAATAGCAGAGTAAAAATCACTGAAACTCTCCTACTCACAAAAACAATGAGAACACTGGCAATAATAGTTAAGATTAACTGTTTTAAAAAATTAAGCACAGTCTTGGCACACTCACAGAAACTTTAGTACAAGAAAAATGGCTAGAAGTCAGTATGAACCACAAGCTTTATGGTAATTTATGTGTGCTGTCCCCCTTATCTTCTTCCTGTTCCATATTAGCATTAAAAAGCAACAAGCTCACAACTCTATAGCTGGAAAATCTAACAAACTAGCATCCAATGCAGAAAGGAGAGGGATTTGAGGCATCCTAGAACTCCCATCCCCAAATGTTGTGCCTTGTGTCTAGATGTTCCCCCAAAGCCTCATGCAGTCTTTTTCAAAGGTAGCTAAATCTGGAATGTGTGATACTAGGATTAAGAGCATATGATTACTAAAACATTACATGTAAGTGATTGGTTTGGCACAGCCTTAATCCCTGGTAGATTGAATAAGAGCAAAGGAGCAGAAGACACTATTAAGGTCCCGTATTGTCTTGGCTACCTTGTGCATGCCATGTTGTTTCTCCTCTATGACACCTGTTTGCCACCCCTGTCTTAGAGCTAGCCAACTATGGACTGAAATCTCTATGAACTGTAAGCCAAATAAACCTCTTCCATTTCAATTTTGGATGTCAGTTATTTTGTCTCGGCAATGACAGAAAGGTAACTAAAACACCAAAGAAGTACTACTAGACCTTTCTAGCAGCTCCTAAGTAAAGGTGCATTCTTAGGAACTGTCTTCATTTAATCTAACTCAAAATTCCCTTTATATGAGTCTTATCTCTTACTATTTGTGGAAAACAGTGGAAATTGTGTAATACTGGAGGTGGCTGAAGTAATAACAGTTTAGCTAACAAGAAGTTGACCAAATATCCTAAAAGCAAAAACAAGAATGAGATGATTACTCAAGGATTTGAAAAGGTCTAATATATTCCGGGAAATTTCAAAGGTCACATACATAGGAAGGGCTGTGCCTAGTTTCAGGAGTGACTTGAGAAGGCCCTAATTTTTCACCTTTAGCTTATGTCTATTCTCTGCTCAACAGAAAGTTGAGATCAAGGCAGACTTGTAATTCTGCTAGAACATGGGATGTGTTGCATGTTGACTACTATGCAAACAGAATACCTTGGCAAAGATTTGGGGATGTATTGATTCAAGGCCTTCTACAAAATTACTGTCTAATTATTACCTGATCACCAAGGACTGAGAGGAAATTTCATTGGCTGCACATAACAAGAATAAACTTTACAAAATTAGTCGCAAAAAGTCACTAACCAAGCAAACAGCAGTAGCAATTGTCAACAATTAAACAATGAGGTTCACAGTGCAGTGGAAGGGGCTTCCAGGCCACTGTTCCACTGCTCCCAGTGCAGAGGAGGTAAGCCGTCCAGGCGTCAACAGTACCGCTCCCCCATCGAAATGTGAAGACACATAAACAAATCTCAAAACCAGACTTCCAGATCACCTACAGCAACCCCAAAGGGAAATGAGATGGAGCATTCTGATACTCAACCACCTGGACTCCCTGAACTGGTAACAAAAGAGGATCTGGAAAAAATGAAATCAGAAATAATTTCTCAGGTAACAGCAGAGATTGTGTTCATAATGCAAGACATGATTAATAAATCTAGATGGGACCTGAGGAACATGATGGAATCTCAACAGGGGAAACAAATGGAATTGATAAAAAAGATTTCCAGGAGATTAAAAACTCCACTGCAAGTCTGCACAGCAGAATGAGACAATGTGAGAACAGAATTCCAGATATAGAAGATGAGACTGCAGTTAGTGACCAGGAAAAGAAAAATTGTTTCAAAATTGTAAGGGACCATGAGAAATGAATCCAGCAGCTGCTAGATGATACAAAGAAGAATAACATAAGACTGATTGGAGTCAATGAAGAAACAGGAGAGAGTGCAGATGACATAAAAAAAAAAAAA
>NW_004624837.1:238831-269215 GCF_000247695.1 Heterocephalus glaber | reverse complement strand
GGAACTAGCACAAAGAATCAAAACCTGGGATCTCATCTTATTAAAAAGCTTTTGCACTGCAAGAGAAACCACCAACTAAGAGACAACCTACAATGTGGGAAAAATATTTTAGCAGCTATACCTCCAACAAAGGATTGCTATCTAGACTATATAAAGAACTGAAAAAAATAAGACCCCCCAAATTTAAAGACCCAATTCAAAAATGGGCATCTGAAATGAACAGACATTTCTCAAACAAAGAAATAAAAGCAGCAAAGAAACATATGAAAAAATATTCAACATCACTGGTCATTTGAGAGATGCAGATGAAAACAACAATGAGATTCCACCTCATGCCAGAAAGAATGGCTGCTATCAAGAAATCAACCAATAACAGATGCTGGGGGGGGGCGTGGGGAGAAAGTAACCCTTCTCCATTGTTGGTGGGGGGGTAGACTGGCGAAATCACTGTGGAAGTCAGTCAGGAGATACCTCAAAGAACTAGGACTAGAGGTCCCATTTGACCCAGCTATTCCCCTCTTGGGTATCTTCCCAAAAGAATTAAAAAGAATCATACCACAGTGATATATGCGCATCCATGATTATAGCAGCACAGTTTGTAATAGCTAAAGCTTGGAAACAGCCCAAGTGCCCATCACCTGGAAACTGAAGAAAGAAGATGTGGTTTTTAAAATAAAATGTAGTACTACTCAGCCATAAAGAATGAGAAATTAGAGACATTTATAGCTAAATGGATGCATATTGAGACCATACTCTTAAGTGAAATAAACAGGACATACCAAATACCAAATACCAAATAGTAAATACCAAATAGTTTCTCTAGTGTGAGAAACTGAAAGTGTAAATAAGGATTAAAATGATTGAAATGAATAATTGATAATTTGAAATAGGAAGAAAAGGTACAAAGGGTTAGGGAAAGTGGGAGGGGAAGGGGAAAGGTTAGAAGGGAAAGGAAAAATTATGAGAAAAGGAAAAAATGGAAACAAATTCTATGTAAATAGGGAAGGATGGAGGTGGTGAAGGGAGCACAGGCAATGGGGAAAAAATTAGAACCAAGATACATCATGTACAGGTACAAGTACCCAATGATAAATGGAAATGTATACCTAAATGTACCAGTAAAAGAATTTAAGCAAAAAAAAATCCCATATGAAAATGATATTCCATGCATATGCTTCGGATATGTCTTCCACACTTTAATTTTTGTCTTACATGTCCAGTAGTTTGAGTAAAAGTGCCAGTCACTTACATACTAAAATATTATGTATGATGCTGACCATTTATAGTGGTCCACATAAAAGCTTAAGAAAAGAAAATTCTTTGTACCTGATAATATGATTTCAGTGATATTTTTCATTCTCTCTAGACTTTGTCTATAACTGTAAAATTGGGCTTAATAGTAATTGCAGAACTGATGTAAATGACTCAGTGTATGTGCCACCATTTAAATCTGTAGCTACTTTCTTCCTGTGCATCTACATTTTTTTCAAGACATTTCAACTAAATAACCATATCATTATTGTTTCAAAACTCGTTTTCATTTTACAATGAAGATGAAGCCATTCCAGATCATTCATCTGGAAAGAAGAGGTCTTCTCAATAATTCCCTAAAGCTTGCACTAATGAGTATTTTATTTTGGATGCAATACAAGTACTTTGTATCTTATCCATGTTAAAATCTTTCATTTTTTTCATTCTTTGTTGTTTTTTTATTTACAAGTCTGTAATACTTAAAGTATCTTGAGATTTAGTTGCTTTCATGTTTTTATACTACTTGAGATAACAAATGGATAAAATTAGTATTTCATAGAACAGTAGAGTTATTTGCTGTCACATACAGGGACATTTTGAGAAAGAGATGATGTATTTAAGAAAGTGTGTGTCTTCAGAATTTCAAACTTAGTCCTATATGTTCTTTTCATTTTATACTATCAATTTTTCTAAGCCAAATTCATAAGACTACAAAAAAATTAATGCAATTGCTCCTTTTCATCTATGGGCTTCACATGTGTGGATTCACTAATCTCAAAATGTTTTTGAAAAAAATAATTACATCTGTACTGAATATGTACAGACCTTTTCATTGTCATTATTCCCTAAGCAAAACAATGTAGCAATTGTTTGCATTCCATTTACATTGTATTAGGTATTATAAATAATTAATCTAGAGATGGTTTAAAATTTACAGAAGGATGTGCACAGGTTATATGCAAATACTATGCCATTGTATCCAAGGGACTGAACATCTGAGTCAGGATATTGGTATCCTTCAGAGGCCTTGGATCAATTCCCTGGGGATAAGAGGGACAAATATATTGTTTTTAGGTCTGTCTTGATGAACAATGGAGAAAATGGCACCAAGTGCCATCCAACCAGGAAACCAAGCTGTGATTTGGCATGAAGATCTGTCTCTCTGGCTTGAGAATGGATTCTTCCTATGTGACTCTAATACCATCAGATGATATGCATAATTTTGACTTTCTGTTACTATATCCATTTAGAATCTATAATCATTTCTCTATAGTAAATTTTCAAACATTATCTTCCAGCTCCAAAAGCTTTTCAGGCCTTCTGAATGAATTTGAAATTCCTTAGAGTGACTCAAAGCTCCCTACAGTACTTGCCATTTCCCTTCCCTATCAGTTTCTCTCTACTTTTAATGTTTTCTTTCTTTCCTTTATATCTTCGATGTTATAATAAAGTGAACTATTTCAATAATAAAATATATGGTATTGTATAGGATAATAAATACATCCTGTTCAATTCAGCCATCATTCCTTTCAATTCTACTTTTCAATTCTCAGTTCTGAGAATCCTTCTGTTTTTAAAGACCCAGCAAAAATTCCACCACTTTCATGAAGCCTCTGAAGTTCCATGTGATACTTTCTCCATACATCGTATCCATTTGGCGCTTCACATGTCCTGCCCTGTTCTGCAGATGTGTGTTATAACTATAAGTGTGTGTAGGACAAGTGCCCCATTTTATTTATCCTTTTCTTATACATCTCCACAGAACATAGTACCAATTAAAAAACTGTAGTTAATTTTTTTGATAACATATGTTTAGGAGGAAGATTCTCTGTGAAGCAGTATGGTTCTTTTATTAATTTTAGTTCTTAAATATATATTGAATATCAGTTACATGTAAAGCAAAAACAAACCAAACACTGGCACCTATACAATCAGCAATTTAGTGCAATGACATAGTGTAATATGAAAGGTACTAAATTGGCTGACACTTGCTCTCCAGTTTGAGTTCTGCTGTTTACTATCTGGGAAAAGTTAGGCAGTTGATATAAACTCTCTGGTATCACTTTGTACTGTTGATTAAATTTGATGTTCTTTACTATCTTTCTGGCTCAAAATGTTATTACATTTTGTCTTTACTCTGGAGTCAACATATTCCAGTGGATGAACTTACTCAATAATATATATCTCAATATAAATGTTGTCTTTTTTAGAGTTAAACTACTGTCTACGTGTGTCAGAGGCAGAACTAGCACATGTGGTTACTTAGCAAGTAATATCAAATACTCATAAAGAAAAGGAAAGCAGCTTCAAACATTTTAGTAGTCCGATCATATTTTAATACTAACAATAAAAATACAGAATTAACAGTGCATTTCTTTAGACAGATTGTGGGCATATTGACAATATTTAGCTATAAAGCTTCCCAGAGTTGTGACTGTTCCCTGCACCTGTGTTTTCCTGTCAGGCAGCCATGATGAAAAAGATGACTTGCCCTAAATCAAGACAGTGCCTAGAGAGAAACTGAGGAACAACAATGGCCAAACCACAGTTCTGTGATTTACTTTTAGGGATACTAATAGGAGCTGTAATCCAGAGTTACTCTTACTTTGACCCTCAAGGGACCTGAAAGCGAGAGAATCTATGTGACCAGGGTATTTAAACCAGTCAACATAAGTTAAGAAAATCCTTAAAAGACTGATTAAGCCTGGATCTTGATCTACTTTTATCAACTGTGTGCAGTATTTATGTCAATGCTTTGTCCTTTTCTTGAACCCCCTTTGGTCTCAGTACATGGACTTGCTTCCAACTTTCACGTAAATCTCTTAACAGAATCTCCCACACCTCTTCACAGTTCTACAAACCTACTTGCAATAGCATCTATCCTTTCTTCTTCTGGTTCCAAGTGAGGAAATCTTCTCCCCTTTAGCCTACTATCTTACTGCCTATGCTCTGGATCTCTCTTATCCCCTCCTGCCTTTTTGGTAGCCATGTGCCATCTCTGATTGCATCTCCCAAATCTTCAACACACACACACATACCTCATTTTCTTTATCTTTTTACTGCCTCTATTTCACCAAGCAACTTATTCCCAAACTGCCTTTCCTAATCCTCTAAACCCAAACTGCTTTCAATGAGGACTTTAATACCTTCCAAAGCACGAATTTGGTGGACTTTTTCCAAGTCTGCTTTTATTCTCTCAGCAGCACTTATGACCCTATCCCTCATTTATTTGGTGTCCCCTTGATATTTTTGCCATCAATCTCTTCTAGTTTTCCTTCTCCCTCTCTTCCCTTCTTTCCTGGATCCTTTTTTAATATAAAATTGCAATGTAGGATATTTTCAGGGTTTAATCTAAGATGCTCTTCTTGTTCAGCAGTCATTTTTACATGGCTTTTATTCACTCAAATGATTTCAATTATACCTCAAATCATTCCTAAGTTTAGTTCTCTACTTCAGAATTCTCTTCTTAGCTACAGACTCATATAGCATCAGTGATAACATCACCATTTTGAGATCTGAAAGCCAAATCAAACTTCGAATGTTAAAAACTAAATTCATCCTCTTTTCTCCCAAACTATTCCTACTTCAGTGCTTTCTAGTACCATTCATTCATTCATACATGTCAGAAACAAAGGAGATATGTGCGATATTTTGTGTCTTTTACTATTTGCATCCAGTATATTACCAAAGGCTGCCAATGTTAGCCCCAAGCATTTCTGCAATTCATCCACTTCACAGAATATCAATTCCATCTTCCTAGTCTAAGCTACTGTACCCTCTCGCCTAGAATACTAAATCTCCTCTTAAAAAAGTATCCTTAAATTTACACCTTGTCCCTGTAGCCCTGTACAGGGGATAGTACAGGAAGGAGTTAGAGGAAGAAAAGAAAGGAAAGAGCCCAAGAGGGTGGTCACTGACCCTGTAAATTGCTCAATGTATGCAGTTACCCATTCTGCTCCTGTGAAACCTTTACTGGTCTTCTCCAGAGGCAGGGAAGGCAAGGACCTTAATGCCTGCCATGGTTCATTAACTGAATTTTAAAACATCGTGCCTTATATCCCTGGTCTATATCCATTTGTTGTGTTTTCCTTTTATTATGTAATTAGTTGTGATGATGTTGCCAGTGGCACACTTGCAGAGTTCCCAACTGACATTGGTAGAGAGATTCATGAATAAATATATATGCAGGTGCAGACTTACACACAAACAGCCATAAAGTAGAAATAAAATAGGAATTAAAATCCTATGAGCCTTTTGAGATGGATTATTTTTATAATATACATAACTACAAATTTGATTCTGATTATAGTTGCAATAAGGATAAGGCCAGTAGAGAGCACTACATGCACTAGCTTTTAAAATATCCTTGGGATTACTAGTAACAAAATTTAATGAAAACATATCATTTCTTGTTTTAAATTTTAGATTGTCTCCAGTTAATGAACAAAGGTATCATTTTATTTGAAAATTAGGGTACTTAAACAACACTCTCACTTTTCCTCTATCCTTGGTGTGTTCTTATTTTATTTGGTAGAAACAAAATATTTAATGAAATAAATTTTTAAAGAGGGTGCACTGTGCAAAATGGTGATTAGAGTTAATAATATATATTGTATATTCTCTTTTATTAGCACATGCTAATTAAGAAATGGCAATCATTGTGGCATTTTTTTCATACATGTATATATCATATTTTGGTCATTTTCTCCAGTCTGTTATCTTCACTTAACTCTCATGTTGCTCTTCTCTCTAAGCCCTTTTCTGTTACAATACAGTGTTTATTTCCAGGAGCATAATTTGATCCCAGCAATAAATTTTGAAAACTGTTTTATTTTTCCGGTTGAGTTTAGAAAGATTGTATTTAAATATGAACTAATTAACATTGTAACATTTTTCTCTTTAAATTAGAACATTGAAGAATAAAAACTAATGGGAGTATGGAACTCACTTCTGAATGTGCTGCCCATGCTAATGGTGCATTTAGCTCTTAAACTTGCTGATTACTGACATACATGTTTCTCAGCAAGCCGAGGGTAAATTCTGTTCCTAGCCTCAATTACTGTATGTAAGAATGTGGAAAGAATTTGAAGATGGCCTCTTTCCCTGTTTCTCCCAAATACCCCTAATTATTCCACAGTACCAAAATTAGAGAAAAGTTATACTGCTGGGTGGAATAATTAAGCTGTATTTAAAGAAATAACAGTCAGAAATTGAGGTGCCTTTCAATAGAAAACCATCTAGGTAGTTAAATTTTAAATGAAGTCGAAGTCCCAACAAACAAGCCCTAACCACCCTCAGTGCCCTAAGGATCAAAGTGACAGTTACCTGATCTTCATCATGGCAAGATTTTCCAGCAACACAGCCACTTCATTGTAATTATTTCTTTTCTTCTTTATTTTTCCTGGAAATCCCTTAAAAGATCCTGGCCTGATTAGTTAGCAATCTTCTGATTCAAAATCATAAAAAGTGGCCTTTTCTGCTCAAAGGTAAAACTCTTATTATTTACATGCGATAAAGATAACTCCTAGTTGCTTCTGAAATAAATATGTTGCCTCTAACAATCCTTCAGAATCCAAATCTTCTTTTATTTGTGTATATCCTTAACACATACGAATTTATATTTATTCCTATTGTTACATCATTTTGTAATTCATTCTTTGCTTCTACTACCTGTTCAATTATTTAGTAACTCCATAAAAATAACATGAATGTCTCCTATTTTAACTCCATCCCAGGCCCATTGTCCTATGCAGTACGGTAGACATCAAGTACCCTGGAATATTGTTATTTTTTAAAATTTCTGTCAAATAAAATGTGGCTCTTTTTTGGACCATGATACAATATCCTCCCACACTGCATATTTCATCATAACTTGTTTTTATTTTCTTCAGGGACTTTATACTGTACTGGCAAAAGTTTAACAATTGTCTTTCCAGAAGATAAAAGAGAACTCCTTTTTTTTGTTGTTGTTACCAGGGATCAAACTCAAGCCCTTGTGCTTGCAAGGCATGCACAGTGCCACTGAGCTAAATTCCTAGCCCAAGAAAACTTTTGTATGTAGCGTTTGCTAATCTCCAAGGTATAAATCTCTGAACAAGGCCAATCTAAAGATACCAATGTGATGTCTCTGAAAATTATATGAAGACAAACTGTGCATAATCAGGTCTCAAACACCATGCAGAGGCTCTGACACACCAACTTCACCACTGTCCTCACATCTACCCAAGATCATCTGAGTTATTGGTTATTTATATTCTGTCTTCCTTCCATTATCTCTGATAATTACAACTTCTGGAAGTCCTCATTCATAAGTATCTTTAGGATGTATAATCAAAAATATGGTGAGTGCTGTCACCAACTACCATCCAACAGACAGGCAAGCTCCTAAAAACACTTGATGAGTGTTCATTCATCTTATTCACCACATCTGGCATTGTGTGACTTCTGACTCTTTCCCAAAGTCAAAATGGGCATGAAGGGTAAATATTTTGAATTGATTCAGGATATCAAGGCAGCCGCAACAGTGCAACTAAAGCTACTCACAAAAGAGGACTTTCAGAACTGTTTCAGAAATAGTGACACTTCAGAAAGTGACAAAAATGATGAGACAAGTGTGTTTGAAGTGAGGGGGGATATGATGGGGGGAGTTAATGGCAATGTGTGTTTAACTGTAATAGTTTTTTTATTTTTTCTATTTATTTATTTTTTATTAGTGCATTTGTGATACAAAACAAATGCAATCATTGTTGGGAGTTAGTACGTATACATATAGAATATTAATCCTTTTTACTTTCCTTTTCCTTTCCCTCTCTTCCCTCTCCTTCTATCCCTAGATCTGCTTCTCATCTCCAAAATGTCCACCATAATAAATCTGAAAAAAATTAAACAATCATGGAATTTTTTTATCAGACTCCATAAATATACTAAGAATCTGCTGTATCAACAAACGACAAATAAGTACTTACCAGAAAAAATTTAAGGATAAAATAAACATAATAAGATGTTCTATTTTAGATAACTTCAAAAAACATAATTATTCATATTCTAAAGAGAATCTTATTCATCTTAATCTAATGCTAGTTTGACAAAGCTGTGTAGATTTAAAAACATAACTTGATGTGTTGAATCAATCAAAAAATATTTTCTAATACCCATCTTCAAAGGATTTCAGTTTGAAGGTACTATTTTCTCATTTGAATCTGTGATTATTATACTCCACTTCTAATCTAACTAAGTAGATTTTCTTGGTATGCTAATTCTTTAGGCAAACCTTCTCTTGATTTTGTCGTATAATTTTAAAACTTTCAATTAAGTCAAACAGACTTTAACTAGCTTTGAATGAATCTTCTAAAAAAGAACAGATTTTATATTTCAAATTAGGCAGTTATTTTACTATTAATCTGTATTTATATAAATTGAAACCAGTATTATGATTCTTTAATCCTTTGACCTAAATTTCCTTCATACATTCCTCTCTTTGGATATATCTTAAGCACAAAGAAAACAAGACAAAACAATGTATATACAGATTCTTTGCACAGTATTTAATCACTAATTGTTTTTTCTTATATATTATGTGTGTATATTACATATATATATGCCTAGATCTCACAAATGAAAGGTTGAAATCACTAAATTTTTACTAAGATGAAGTAGAAAGTAGTATTTCTTAGTTGAAAATAGAAATTCTTGTATCTAGGTGCTAATGTTCTTTAACCAAATTCCTTAAACTTCTCTGAGTCTCAGTTTACTTAGCGCCAAAATGAGATAAGAATACCCATTTTTCTGGGCTAAAAAGGGAGCATGCTAACTTAGCATCCAGCCTGGCATATATAAATTACTTAATAAGTATTTCTTGAATTAGTTCTATCAAAATACAGTTACCACTGAACTACACTGCTGCATATCATTTAAAGAAAGTGTGATTGTGTAACTGAATAACTAAGATAAATAAATAATTACAGATATTTTAACAACTCTGATTAATCCACAAAAAAGCAACCATGTGACTAGGTCAAGTATATTGACCTTGATGACACACTGTCATTGGTACAGGACTGACTGATTATTTATGAGACCTAAGCATAGGTGTAACTACCTAAGCAAAAGAGAAGAGTTAGGAAATTTTCTTATATCTCTGAGTATCTTAAAATGAAGTCACAAATATTGAAGAAAGAACAGTTATTCTTACTTCCAGAATGCAAATTCTAACCTAATGATTTATCAATCATTTTTACACTTGTAGAGACATAAAGTCATTGTGCTTGCCACTACTAGAAATAATAAATGATGCATACATAATGCTTTGTGCTTCTTATTTGCCTTCTCAATCCTTAAAAACAAATGTCCTACAGAGCAACACAAAGGAATAATGACAGAGCGAACTTGAGACATAAGTCAAGAAACATGCCATGACATATTTAGTGCTGGAGATCCAGTAAGAAATAAAAATTCACAAACCCTGCCTTTATAAACTTTACACTTTGGAGTTCGTATTCAAGTAGGTATAATTAGGCTGCTTAGACTTAGGAAAGAAGCTAATCACATACACATTTCTAATAAAATATGTTGTTGAAAAAGCTACATTAGTGGTCAAGGGATTTTCATCCCCTGTGCTATGTTCTTTTCATCCTCAACTATTGAATGAGCTTTGACATTTTCTGCAAAACCTTGAAACACACTCTTGATAACATTACATGCAATTCAACTTCGTTCTGTTACCTAATTCAGGAAATGGGAATAATGGCTATCCACCAGAGTTACTGATTCCCTTTCTGGCTTCCCAAAGTGCTTCGTTAGTAAGAGGTGCACTTAATTTGGGCAGTTATAACTCAGAATTTCCTGCTTTGCTCACTGTCTGCCAGCTGGAATTGAGCAGTTTCAAGAGAGAAGGAGGCCACATCTCACTGACCTGCCTGAGCAGTGCCTAGCATAGTGTTTGATACATTCTTCAGGTGGGTTCCCTGCTTGAGTGAATAAATTTGTATATTCTTTACTGTTTTCAAAGCATATTCACACGTATCATCCCTTCAGAACCTGACAAAACTGAGTGAGATTGCAGTTATTTTTCTACTATTACTGAATCTCTATGAGACTGAATGCTATTATTTTCCTTGTTTGACAAACGAGAAAACTGAGAATCAGTAACTGTGACTTTGGCCAAGCACATAACCAAGACTTCCTCTTTCAAGAGCACAGTTATTTTAAAACACTTAATGAAAAGAAAGTCACATTAAGCTATAATTTTAGGTGTGTCTTTAGAGTCTGTCAATGTATTGTGACCAATCATCTTTGACTTTCCCAGTCATTGGGGGAAATGTGACCTTTTTTTCCCGTCTGTAGACAAGATGGAAAAGACCTTTAGAAATTACCCATATTGTAATCAGAAGAAAATAGCATCAATCATATGCAAATATTTTGCTGCAAAACAGTGTCTGCTTTTAAGAATTTATTTCTGGCCAAAGCAATTCGCTGTGTCACAGAGAGGGGATGGACTCAGTCTTCAGTCCTGCACCCCTAGCCATCACCGTTGTGCTCATAGAAGGTCTCTTTTAGTTTCTTGATCAGGAAATGAGTTCCTACTGTTTCAAGAGAGTGACAGCAGTGTTTCTGTTGGGGGGGGGCGGTATTCGAATGCTCCAATAATTAAATTCTGATCAACTGATTCTTGAGTCAGCCTCTGAATAATCCCTCACTAGAGCACCCCGAAGTTAGGGCCTGAGACAAGGTAGCAGAAATCCTGGCTCTATTCCTGGCATATGCTAATCAATAGCGGTTCCTCTGAATAATCCCTGGCTGTAACTCAAGTTGAAACGGTGCCAAAGAAATATTTTTCAAACTTAGTGATAAAAACTGATCTTCATTTTTTTAAAAAGTTATATCCTTTACCCCAGTCCTAAATTGACACTTCCGGTTGCAACTCTAGCCTTTGGTCCGTTATTTTACTGTTACAAGCCAACATTCCAAAATTCTCTAACAGAAATTAACAGCAATTACCTTCAAATCTCAACAAGTCTGACACTTAAGGAGATGGGATTGTTGGATTGAAAAATTCTCTTCATCTGAAAAAACCCCACTTATCTCCCCGTGTCCCTCCCCCATATCCCCTTTCATCGCCTCTTCCCCTGAGACGTGTATTCTGACCATTTTATTTGAGTGCGAAGTTGACAGAAAGCAACGTGCCAGCTACACCCTCCCGGTGCGCTCCCGGGTGGAAGAGCAAAGTTCCAGGGCTCAGGCTTCCTCCCCAGAGCGGCCAGCAGTCGCTCAGGTACCTGCTCGGCTGCGTGGCGTCTGAAGATCCGCCGCCGCGAACAGTTGCGTCTCCATCTGGCTCCCAACCCACCCGAGCTTTCTTCTCCTCCACCGCCGCCTTCCAGCCTCCCCCTCCTCCCCTCCTAGCCGTCCTCCCTCTCCGCCCCCGCCCGCCCCCAATCTCCTCCTCTTTTTCTCACTACGAGCCGAGCCGCGGCTGATGCTGAAGCCGAGCGTCACTTCGGCTCCCACGGCAGACATGGCGACACTGACCGTGGTCCAGCCGCTCACCCTGGACAGAGGTAAGGGAGCGGCTCGCCCGCCGGCCCTGCGTGCCCTCTGCGCCCCTGCCTCGCCAACTCCTCCCGGGACGCAGGGCGAGCGGGGACGAGCCGAGCGGGCGTTCGCGTCCGGAGCAGGACACTTTCTTCCCCGTCTCTGCCCGCCTCGTCCCCGCCGCCACTCCCAGCCCCGGCGCGGCCACCTCCCGGTCCCCGGCTTTGTTGGAGCGGAGGCGCTGGGAGCGCTGCGCGCCCAGGGCTCGGGCTGGAGAGAGACTGAGAGGAAGCCGCCCGGGCCGGAGACCGGAGGAGGCTGGCGAGGGAGCCGCCTGCCAACCTGCACGGCCCGGGGCCAGGAGGGAGGAAGTTTGTCCCGGCGCCCAGGGCGAGGGTCGGCCGGGCTGCCTGTGCCCGGGAGGCCACCTGGGAGCGGGCTGGACGCTCCCGGGATGCGGGGCGCACGGCGCTGGGCTGCCGAAAGGGCAGCGCGGAGCCCCGGCAGCCGCGCCCGGGTCGGGAGCGCTGCATCGCGGAAGCCGAGCCCTTCTCTCCCGGGCTGTGCTTCTAATAGCTGCGGGGTCGCTTTGCTTCTCCGCTTGTAGCTCCCGGGTGGTGGCAACTCTCAGTTTCTCCCGCTCCAGCTGGGTGCCACCCTGGCTGCGGAAGGCGCGGGAACAAAGCGCGGGTTGGGTTAAAATTTAACTTCTGACCCCAACCCCGTGCGTCCTGCCCTCTGACTTACAAGGGAACACAGTTTGATGCCTCCCTGGCATCTCCTCAAGCCCAGGACTGGGTGCTCCGGGGCTATCAGGGCCTCCCAGGTGCAACCCAGGCGGGGTTGTACCTCTCCCTAAGCGTTAGAGTTTCCTTTCTGGCTTCCGACGTCCAGTTAAGAAGGCGCGCAGCTCTGCAGAGAGAGGGCACCCGCTAGTGACAGTCCGCAGCGGCCGGACTTAGGACCCCGGGCGGCCATTTGGAAACGATGTGCTCAGAGGAACCTGATTGAGACCTTACCCCTCTAAAATTGTTCTTTGGAGCACATTCCACGGGGCAAGGCAAAAGGGCATCCTGCTGTGAAAATAGGAAGAGATCTTGCATGACTTCAATCTGTTGGGGCCAGATGTTGTGCGTGCCCATAGCAACCCTAGTTGGATTAAGAGTGAAAAATTAAAAATAATCGATTTTATTTTGGGAAATGTTGATTTACAAGCCAGTGGATTAATGAGAGTAGTCGAAAAGCTCAGAAAATCATCGTATAATCTATGATTTCACCCCCAATACCATCAAATGCACTAAGCAGGGTAAATCCATTGCTAGTAAGATGCAGATGGCAAGCTATTAGAAACTATGGCTGTCCCAAGCATTTCTGTTTTAATGTGATGAGCTCTTATATTGTCCTATTACTAAATCACGGTCATTAAACATCACAAGTAAAACAACTAATAAATATTGTTTTACTTTTGAATTTTATCTTAGCCTGGCATGCCTTAGTTTCTAAGAGGAAATCCAAACCCAACAGGCCAAGATTTATTCTTGAAGTTTGTTCTTGTTCGCATTGGAACTGCGTCTGTCCTTCTCAGTGTGATTGATGTGAGTAGAGCCTCAGGAAAAAGCTGGGTTAGGTTTCCACTGTGTGTGGATCTGAATGTATTCACCTGCAGCTCACATACTCTGTAACCTAGGGATGAGGGGTTACTGACATTACTGCTGCACATGCAGTCAATATATTTTTCTCTTCCTTATTAGGATTAATGCCTTAACTGATTAATTAATCGATTAATTAATGCCTTAATGACTTCTTGATTAATTTCACTACATTGATAAAACGAGGAATTCTGAATTTTCTTTAAAAGTTGTCTGTCGAAAGAGGTAGCCAGATGATGCTTCTGTGGGTCCTAGTTGCAACTCTGGTACTCACATAGGATGTCAGTTCACCTCTTTGGACCTTACTTTCCATCTGTGCCACAACAGGAGGTAGGATTATTTTGACATGATGTAGCTTTAGCAGTCTATAATTGAATTAATCAAAGTTAGGACTCAGTGTTTGGTCACCTCCTGGGAGATTTTACATATCCCTCCTCTCTGGGCTGCTTTGGTGATATCCTTTGATGTGTTCTGAATTTGTCCACTGCTTCCATCCCACCAGACCTTCTCACTCTCTGTTGCATTGTCTTCCCAATGTGTGGAGCTCTTTGAGGAAAGAGACCATTTCTGAATCATCTTGGAATTCCCAAAGCCTGCCATTGTCCCTGACTCAAGAGCAAAAATTAATGTAAGTTAGTATAAGTAAACTAAAAACACCAAGAACTCAAGTACTACTAAATATAGGGATTTAGTAGTGAACTGAAGTATTGTTCATAGAGTTACAGTATGACAACATTGTAAAAGATAAAATGGTAGAGATGGCCAATGGTTCTCAAACTTTCTTTCCTGTGTGCAGCTAAAGTAATTTCTTCAGCAACAGTAGCTCACCAAAGCTATGATTTGTACTCAAGGATTGTAGCGGGTGGAAAGAGGGGAGGAAGAAAAGAAAATGCTTGACAGAGCCTTCCCAGGGCATCCTGGCAACTCACAATCCGTAATTGTACAACTGCTGGTTCTTTCCTGGTATCTTTATTTTACAAATAGAGAACTTAAAAAGAAATGATGCTAAGAGATGTTTCCAAGGTCACTGTACCACTTAGTGGGTGTTTTATGTTAAAATCTAATTCTTTATGCTCAATGCCCTTTGACACCATAAACTGATTCATATGGAATCTTTAGGGCAAGGTATTAAGCAAACAAATCAAAGCTATAGGTTGAAATTAATATTTACCCCTCCTTAAATTCAGGAGTTATAAACCAGAAGATATTTAGAAGTCTGCACCTTGGTTTTGGGTCTTCTCTGGAAAGCAGGTCTTCTCAAGGTCCAGGCTGGGTCCCCAAAATGAACAGGATACCTTAGGGTTTTAATGGCTTTGTGAGTATCCTAAACTGCCATGTCTTTTTCTGCCATGAAGACATAAGATCAACTTTGTGGAGACCTCTGGGTCTGTCTAGAAAGTTCTTGTTCATTCCAGTCTCAGTCCTTACTGTTCTTCACTTACTTATTGAGTACCTAATATATGCCAGACCCTACTATGGAATTAAACATTGAGGGGTTAACATTCTAATTTTCATGGTAATTAGATTCTACTGGTATATAAGGAAGAGATGTACCTCCCAAACCTACTAGATATCCAGAATGTGAGTTCGTGTTCTCTAAAATCAAATAATGAATTCTAGGAACAACGGAGGTTAAGAGTAGGAAAAATTTATTGGGAGAAAGAAAGCTTTGCCTAAGAGAGACAGAAGGGGCACCAGAAAGTGGGTTGCCTGCTCATCCCACTTTTCAAAGATGGTTAATACAGCAAAGCCATGTGGTGAGGTGGGTACAAAGTGGGACAAAACTGTAAGACGCAATGGAAATTTACAAGGTGGGCATGTGGTGGGACAAAACCACAACCAATCAATAAGATTACAAGTAATCCCAGGTAATATTGTTTAAATTGGGAGTCAAATGGGAAGACAAGTCACATACAAGGAATTTCCCATTCAGAATATCAATCACTGCTATCTATCTCTAGCGGAAGTAGAGAAGTAGTGCCTCTTCTTTTTATAATCCTAACCAGTGAATGTGCCTCAATTGTTCTCCATGTTGGCTCCTGGAGGGCTGGTGCCTTAATTGAGGCCCTAACTGCCTAGGAGATATCTAATTAACTTACCTATCTTCAGTACTACCAGAGAGGGGGAGATTTAAAAAAAAAACCAAAACTCCATACCCAAGCAACAATTCATTCATCCATTCCTTCAAATTCATTTATCACCTACTCTATGCAGCACATGATGAGAATAACTAGAAAGAAAGTTTCTTTTTCTATGCTCCTTATGAGACCAGTGGGGAAGACAGATAATCAGAGATTAATTAATTTATCAAGTAACTATGCCAAACATTGTTTTAAGTACCCTTGCAGTGATAAGAAACAAAACAGATAAAATCTAAAGGCCTGTTTATATGCTAATGAAAGTCTCACTGCAATGAACACAAACATATACAACTGTAAGTACTAGAGGCAAGAAATAAAACTAGAAAAAGGAGAATGATTGGAATCTACTAATTTAGATATATTAGTCAGGAAGGCCTTCCTGAAATGCTGACCTTTGAAAAGAGCTCTGAAAAAAAGTGAGGAAGTAAACCTTGTAGATATTTGAGGAAATGTGCTCAGGAGGAGGAATTCATGTGGGCATCCTGGAAACATCAAGGAAGCCAGTATGGAAATCTGAGCAGAGAAAAGAGTGGTAGGAATGATATGTGTGCAAGTGAGTAACCCAAGGCCAGATGATGTGGCTTATAATTAGGATTTCAGGTTAGTTGAGAATATGAAGTCCTCTGAAGAGAATAAATAAATATGTCACTGGGAAAAAGAATAATGGAGAAGGATTTATTTAGTTAGTGTTGATCAAGGAAGACTTCCTGAGAAAGCAAAATTTAAACTTAGTTTTAATGTATATTAACAAAATCCTTAGGAAAGGATTCAGAGAGAAGAGTTTCCATAAAAACAGTTTCACATTTACAACTTGGCTAACAGCTGGTTTACTATAACCAAGAAAATGATTAAAAATTTAGACTACCAAGAAATAACTACATTCTAAGTATGCATCCTGGGGTAGAAATTTGGTTAAGTATGTCAAGTAAAACTACAGATCATTCTTTTTATTCCTTGGCCAAAACATCATATATTATAATTAGATTTTCAAAGATATACTGAACACTGTAATTTACATGTCACCATGCATAAAGTTACATGTTAAATAGAAGTGGACGTAATATGAGATATATTCATTTTTGCCCAACATTTTATGTTAGTGGTACAGGAAATAGTACCTGTAATTTGCCCTTGTGGCAAAGTGAAGATGCTGATAACAAGATTAGCATGGACTTCTTCTCCTCTAGATTTTAAACTGTTCATAGCAACTCTCTTTGACACCAGAGATTGGTTTGCCCAGATTTTAATCTCTAAAACCCGAAATGACCTTCAGCTAAACTCAAGGCAACAAAGCACAGTGCAATCCCTGATACTTAATACCATCATTTTAAAGGATAGATACGCTTCAGTATGTGAAAGACTGCTTGGTTTTAGGCATTTTCTTACATACAGTGGCTCCAACTCTCCTTCACTTTCCATTTCAAGGTCAGAAGAATAATAGAAAAGAATTCAAAATTTTACTTTTGTTTACCCTTCCCCTTTAAATTTAAGCCAAATGGCTTTTTAACAATTCATGGCTTACAATGGAATAATATAAAACCAACTCATGGAGAAAAAACCTAATACTTAAAACATTTCTAAGAATTAATTAAAATTATGTACTTTAAAATATTTGACATCTGATGATATCAGTAGCTTACAACCTGTAGTTAAGTGCATTTATAAGGTAAAATGCTGGTGTTAGTGTCATCTAACTTTAATGTAAGTAAAATTCAATTTGGATAATTTGCAGAAATATAAATGGAAATCTTTATTTCTTGGTTTCTTTAGATTGTAATTAAAAATATTAATTAAAATAATCTTAGTGCACTTTCTCTTTTTAAAATAATCAAATGTTTGTCCTTTAAAAATTCTAAGATAAAGCCAGGAGCTTTTATTTTGTGGATTTCAACCTTACAGAAAAAAACATGAGAACAAAAATTGAATGCCAATGAGAATCCCATGGGTGCCACACTTTTCACAGAATTTGTGATACGTTAAAATTTTCTCTTTTTCTTTTCACTTTTCATGCCACGCAGAGCTTATTACTTCATGTATCTTCCAATTCAACCCTTGGGCAGCCTATAGCTTTTTTAATCAGCTGTATTCACCAGTTTTTATAAAATCTGTATTTTCCTGAAAATTGCTTTTGCTCACAGTCCAAAGGGGCTCACCCCTTCTCTTACTCTTCATTCATCTTTTTTGACATGAGAAAAGATAAGGAAGGAGGAAAATAAAAATTAATTTTTTTAATCTTGTTTCAAAGACATATGCCCCAGTGGTTTTGACTGGGGAGGAAAAAGAGAAAGACTGAGGATACTTTCTGTTTCTTGTGCTACAGCTTTCCCACATCAGCAGGCAGCTATGTTTTACAGCACAAACATTAACTATTTGTTGAATTCTCATATTTTCTGGAGGTTTCAATAAACTTTCATTGAACTTTTTTTACAAATCATTGTTGAGTTTTCCTTTTGCACTATACATTTACAAAACACTCTCCAGGAGTTTTGCCATTTGTTTGACAGCAGTTGCCAAGAGAAAGTACCAAAAAGATATTTTGTATAGAAGAATTTTTATATATAGTTCTAAAATGTAAAAGAAATCAAAAAATTAATAACATTTCTAGAAAAAGCAAATGGTCAAGTGGCTACTTTCTAGTTGGCTGTACCAGCTATCCAAGAGCTGAGATTTTTTGGTGTGTTTCTGTCATTTGCAAAATTAATGCTTTTGGTTCTGGAGTGTTTTTCTGGAATAAGAAGAGCCGAGGTATTTAGGAAGCGAAAAAGAATATTTAGAGAGTAATATCAAATAAAATGATGTACTGAGAATTCAGTAGAGTGTAATGTGCTCAAAACTGTTATTTTGGGAGACTGAAGAGAGTTCTTTTTTTTATGTCTTGATATCTGTCTGTTAGGATCCACGCTCTACCAGGTCAGCGACCAGGTTGGATTTGTTTATGTGGGTCTCAATGCAAGCCATGGTACATAGTTGTCCCACTCTCCCACTCCTCATGTTCACTGATTGATTTAATAAATGAAGGGGAAAAGTGACTTAGCTGGACAAAAAAAAGAAAGAAAAGAGAAGACTTTAAACCTAAAATAATGTAAAAATGTTTTCTACCTTAAGTTTTCACTTTGTCTTTGTCTCTCCATCCTCTCTCCCCTCTCTCTTTCCTTCTCACTCACCCTCCCTTCCACCCTGCTTCCCTCCTTTCTTTTCTTTCTGCCTCCTTCCCTCCCTCTGTGTGTAAGAGCAAGTAAAGTGCTCTCCAGAGCCAAAAGATGGATGATGTAAGGTATTGGTGTGTTGATATTCGCAGCCTTGTGTCCATTGTCTACCTTCATCCTGTTGTCTTAATTCATAATTTGCACCAAATAGCTAAGGTCAGAAGGTAACTAAGAAGATATTTTTTAAATGAGAGGGATGAGCTACAGAATTGTGTCCCCCCCACACACACACATACCAATGCATATAAATGATCTACACTAATTTATTTTTTAAATTTTATTTATTTTTTTATTATTTTGGTATAAGGGATCAAACTCAGGACCTTGCACTTGTGAGGCAGGCATCATGCCACTGAGCTAAATCTCTGACCCTACACTACTTTACTTTTTAAAACCACAGATGCATGCACAATAGAACTCGTGACCTGATAATAAGTTAAAATAGATTTAAGTTGAAATCCCTCTCTTGGCTAATGTGACCATAACTTTAAAAGTTCGTTTTGATTCCAAGAATGTTTTACTTGTGATCTATATGATAGATATTTTTTTATTAACTTCTGCTAAGTAATGGACTAGCTGAATTTGAACACTTGCCTAACAAAATAAATATGCCCAAAGACACTTTTTAAAAAATATCATGTGGGGGCCCAGGATTTAGCTCAGTGGTTCTGCTGCCTGCCTCGAAAGTGCAAGGACCCTAGTTCAATCTCCGGTACCAAAAAAAAAAAAAATCATGTGGGACTGAAATTCATGTTGAATTCACACTCAGATACCTATTTTGAACAGAAAACCAGAGCTTCTAATTTAAAGTAGTAGTAACTTCTCCTATAAACCCAGTAGTTATTTCAAGTCCTCCTAGTCCTGCTCTTTTTGTTTATTTGGCTGACTTGGTAATAGTTATAATATTTCATTTTAAGATGGTCTGTGTTTTTTTTCTATCAAAGAACCACGTTTACAAAGAAGGCTAAAATAAAGACAGTCACTGAATGTTCATAAAATTTAAACTGCCAAATTAGAAGGAGGAAAAAGTAGCAAGTGAGAACTGAGTCTGTTGAACAGTAGTGAAAGGACTGGGGAATATGGTTGAGGCACTGCTAAAATTGATTTTTGAGGACAATTGAATTACAGCAGTTAAAGATGGGCAAACAATCTGCTTGTCCAAAAGGTAATGAAGGTGTTTTAGGAAAAGATAGACTATCACCAATCTTTTTGTTGTTGTTTCTTAGCAGAAAAATATGTTATATTTTTAAAAGAATGAGAGGTCCTTCTTAAAGAGAGTGGTAACCCCAGAGGGATAAATGGAATCACTGAGAAGACATGGGGTGATCGAAACATATGATGAATGTTTAACTTTTTTTAAAGAAGACACATTTACTTTAGAGTAAAAGACACATTACCAAGGACAATGGGCTAAGTATTTTTGAAGCAAGGGAAAATGTTTTAAGTAATTTAAGGAAGATTAATGGCAATGTATCTTCCATGCTAAAAAAAAATTTTAAATTTAAACACTGACCATATTTTGGGTCACATCTCATTGATCAATCATTTATGGCAATTTCTGTCAAATAAAATATAATGATATTTCCTCATCCACCTTATTCAAGGGACCTGGCATTGTGCAACTTCTGGTTCTTCCCCAAAGTCAAAATGACCATGAAAGGTAAATGTTTTGAACTCATGACCTTGAGGCAGCCAGTGCAACACAACTAAAGATATTCACAAAAGAAGACTTCCAAAACTCCTTAAGAAAGTGGCAAGAATTATGGGATAAGTGTGTTGAAAGTACGAAGGAGCTGTATTTTGAGGAAGATTAATGGCAACATGTCTTTTATTACAATATTTTAAAATGACTTTAATACTCACTATAATTTTTAATCACACCATAGATCTTGCCATATTTCAGATGTATGCCATACCTGTGCTATGCACTCATGATACCTCATTTTATTGAAAATGTGGAGATAATGTGAAGGGAACTTCTAGTCATTGAAATATTGCTCCAAGTTGTTTGGTTCTCTGTCCTAGTCAACATTGTTCCCAACATTTTGGATGAAGGCCATGGATTATATCTTAATCAAATTTACATTAGTATAGAGTTAGGGAAAATAGAAAATAATTTGGCCAATAAAATTAGTATTCTAAAATTATACCTAGTTGAATGGAAGTTTACAATAAAATACATAACTCAGTGGAAATGAATGTAGTCTTCATTAGAAGGAACTGCAGAAGAAGATGACTTAGATTTATACTGATGGCACTTATATTTATACTAATGAAGGTAGTCTTCATTAGAAGGAACTGCAGTAGAAGATGATTTCGGTTTATACTGATGACAATTTAATTTAAGTGTAGTTGACCTGGAAAATATTAAGAGTTTAGTTAATAAATGTACAATGAGCAGTGTGCTAAAATCATCAAAATATTAAAATGTCAACCTCTTTAAAATTAAATATAAAACTATTTAATATTAATAATATAATAAAATAATAACACACCACAACCTAGGATAGATTTTTTTTTTTAAAGATAGAATTATTCAAAATTAGAAATCACTCTGTGTTGGCATGTTTTTAAACATGATGAAAAACTTACAAATTCAATTAGAAGTGTGTTTCAATTAGATACAGTTGGTAGTTGGGGCCCTAAACTCATTTGTCATGTAGGTTTAGTATTCCTAAATCTGAGAAACTAAATTTCAGCTTAAATCCTACTAATCCCATCATCATGTTAACTGAAAAGATCAGATTTATGTCCAAATCCTTACTTTATAGTCCATACTACCTCAGTCAGTTGAGAACCACTGAGTTTCAAGAAAGTAGGCTGGTTCAACATTAGGAAATATTGTACTGTAACTCTTTACATTAACAGACTAAAGAATAAAGTCAACCATCTCAGCATATATTGATAAAAGCATGAAATGAAACGTAATATTAATATTGGATTTTAAAACACACAACTTTTAATAAACTGTAATTAAGGGACTTCCTTAATATATGAAAGCTTGCCATTAGATGCCAAGGGGAAATGCTATATTTAGATATTTAGAGGTGAAGCACGGTGGAGCATTTTGCTTTAGTTCAAGAGCAATACAGAAATGATTAAACCAATGTCATAAGATAAAAAATAAGTAATAAAGTATGAAATAAGAACTGCCAAATTAGCATTTTAGATTACTTAGTTACCAACTCAAGGTATTAGAAAGTGTAACTGAACTTCCTAGGGTGATAAATTACTGATATTGCTCAAACCAATAATAATACATGCAAATAATACTTAAATAACAATCTCTTATATTTGAATCAAGAATATTGATGGAGAAAGTAATTCACAGTAACAAAAATAATGGAATAAAAACCTAAAATTAAGAATTTTGAGTACCTATTATACAATACCTATGATATATTATTACATTCCAGTTAGGTGCTTATATTCCATTTAGGATAGGCAGATAAAACATTTAAATAAGTAAACAAATATTATCATCCCGTAGAGCAGTAAGTGCAGAGAACAAAGGTCCATAGGGAAATAGGGCCCAGAACTACTTACACGGGGAAATTATGGAGAGCTCTCTAAGGAGATGACAATGGAGCAGAGACTGCTGTGCAAAGGTCTAGAAGAAGTGCATCTCGAGAGAAGGAATGAGTAATTGCATAGGGCATAACCCTAGTGGGTTCAAGCAAAGGAAAGTAACAACTGGAACATAGAGAACAAAGGGGAAAGGAATGGAGTATATTGGATGGTAATCAGGTAGTAATACTTGCTTGACAAGATTGTTTTAAATCCTTACAAATGATAAAATGTTTGGAAAAAACTACAAAGAAAATTATGAAAACTGTACAGTGACATTCCAGTACTATTTTCTTCTAGTTTCCGTTGCATGCAGTATCATTTCTGGAGTATTGTCATATTTGGGAAGCCACATTATACTTTAAAATAAGGAACTCTGGAGCCTTACCATCTGGGTTGGAACCCTAGCTTTTTCTACTGACCAACTCTACAACATTCATAAAGGTTGTTTTGAGTCTCAATTTCCTTATCAGTGAATGGCAAATGGTAAAAACAGCACTGAAGGCCCTGAGTTGTTGATTTAAACGAATTAATGCGTATAAAGTTGTTATGGTTTGGATGTGGCATGTCCCCCAAAATTCTACTGTGTGTGAAAGGTGATAAGATCATGGGGTGCTATAGCTGACTTGCTGTTAGGAGCTGGGGCCTGGGTGCACATGTGTCACTAGGGTTTGACCTAGAAGAAAAATATATCTCTCGTTGGCTCCTCCCTTCCCTCTCTCTGTTTCCTGGCCATTATGACTTGAGAAGCTTTCCTCCACACCAGCCCCTTCCACCATGCTGCTTCTGTGTCTGAGCCTGCCAGCCATGGACTGGACTTCTGAAAATTGTAAACCAAAATAAACCTCTCCTCCTTTAAGTTGTGGGTGTCAGTGATTATGTCTCAGTGACAAGAATGTGACTAATACAGAAGGTTTGATACACAGTAGCCACTCCATAATGATCACTACTTCTTCTTGAGTCCTGCAAGTCACCTGCTCCTACACTACTGCCTGGGGCAGGAACAGAGTTTGCTCCCTCTGGCTACAGGAAGAGGTAGACACCATACTTATTTTGGGATTCTACAGAAGCAGAAATTATTTGAAGTTATCTGGAGGTAGAAACAAAATTTTCCTGTATATGTAGCTAATGTGCCAAGCTAGTCTTTCCCTAGACACCTATTTCTTGGTGCTCCAATACACTTTTTTTTGAGGTGGGGAACCAGGGATTGAACTCAGGTCCTTCCGCTTGCGAGGCAAGCCCTGGAACCACTGAGCTAAATGCCCAACTCCAATATACTTTTTAATACTTTTATTATAGCACTTATCACAGGAGCTTGAATTTTTTCTTTCATATAGCTGCCACCCTAAAAACTAAGTTTTTAAATGTTTATCTTTGTAGGCCCATTGCTGATCTCAGTGCTTTAAGGATTAAGTGCTCAAATATTTGCTGAATAAATTAGTGCTTTGTCTTCAAGTAATGCATAGTTTTGGGGCCTAAAAGTAAGAAACTGAGCAGATGCTATGAAGTAACAGATTTTTATTCAAGAAAACAATTCTAACATTTATTTTGTTTAAAATTAGAATTGTTGTCTTCTGAAAATTAACTTCCTATTCCTGGAAATTGTACAGGAAAGAGATGAATGACAAATTGTAAAATGAGCCATGAAATGGACTGTAAGTTTTATTAATTGCTTGGGACAGGAATTAGAGATCGTGTAGATGTTTCATGTTTTTTTCTCTTAATATAAACTAATCATATACAGATATGTTAAGTATACTACAGTTGTGTGGGGAAAATAAGACAAAGTGTTTCAGGGCCTGTTTTCTTTTAGTTCTATTCAATTGAAAAGCATCACATGATGCTGAGAGAAGCAAACAGGCAGCTGTCAGAGGTTACCAGCTCCGTGTCGAGATGGCTGGGTCCCACTCAAATCAATCCCTGCTTCCTCCTAACTGTGTGACCTTGAATAGTTACGTGTGTCCTCGATCTATTACTATAGTCTTCAAACTTTAGTTTTTCCCTGTAAAATTGAAAATCACAATAGTATCTTCCCTATAAAGTTGTGTGCATGTTAACTGAGACCATCACATGTGTGAGTGTGTGTGTGTGTGTGTTTGTGTCTAAAGCATCTCCGTGCACTTTGTAAGTGCTTCGTAGTGATAGGCTATCCCAACTTCTCCCCAGGGGCAAGCATTTTCTCTACCACAATAAATGAAAAGTTCACATTTAGATAGGTATGAATTTGAGTTGCAATTCTGCCATTTACTATCTATGGAAGCTTAAAATACTGCTTACTCTCTTTGCATGTAATTTCTTTCATCCTTTTATAGAAATAATGAGACTCATTTTGTGTGGTGATACTTTTGTTTGATTCTTCCCTCTTTCACTTAGTTATTCAAAGAAAAGCAAATGAGAACCTACTATGTGTCTGGTACCAAGTGAAGAGATAGGGATACAATTAGAAGTCTAGGGAAGAAGAAATAAATTAAGCAGATAACTTATGCAAAAAATAATTTTAGTATTATGATAAAAGCTCACACAACATTGAGTGTTAACTACATACAAGGCACTGTACTTGGAGCTTTTCATGTTTCATCTCAGTTCATCCTCACATCAAACCAATAAGGTAGATGCTTTTACTGTTTTTGAAGAGTTGGGAATTGAGGCAATAAAAAGGCAAAATAAAGGAGACTGGAGCTTCTGTAGGTTGATTCTTGGGACCTTGGGTTAATCACTATGCTCTCAAGAGCAAGTCCCCAGGTCTGTAACATACTCTAAGGAATATGAACTTGCAAGGAGCAACAGAGGCAGAGGTTTCTGTGAAAATGTCAAAGGACAGGTGGGAGGCACAATAGGAGGGCACGCTGCCCCAGAAAAAGAACAGAACCTTGCCCAATGCTTATTAAATGGAATGTATACTGTACCAATGTCACTACAGATTAAATTAAATACTGTATTTGAAAATATAGCATGATTATTGGGAAATGATTTTAGTAAGTGATTATGCATGTTTTTATAATGGGTATTAATCTCTTAATATTGAGTGAAAAAAGTTCAGACTCAGAATCGTAGGCAAGTAGCAGCAACATTGTGTTTCTTTTTCCCAGGATGGGACAGTGAACTGAGAGACAGTAGCTATGACCTTCAAATTACCTTTCAGTGATCTGGAAATACAGACAGAACTTTATATATAGGTCTGGAATTTTGAGAGGCTCACATAAGGGAGTGCAAAAGCAGTAATCATTCCCGAGTCCCCATTCCCTACAGTCTTTGCCTCCAAGTGAAAAGAGGAGAGGGGATTTGGGGATACAGCATAATCCGAAATCTCTGACTTAAGGAGAAAACTGTAACATCTTTTCTTCAAGATTAGTTCTAAATGTCCTGAAGGGCGTAAACAGACTCTGCTTACCCATCATCAGTAAAATACCTGCTTTGGGGTTTTAGTATGGATTTCAGTGGCCTAAGTAATATGTTTGTCTAGCACTAACTGTGGAAGAGGTATTCTGAGGTGTTCTAAATAAGTAAAATTTACAGATATCTGAGGCTTACTTTTTAGAGCCAAAAATTTTAAACAATTTTAACCTCTACATGTAGAATTTATTTTCTTTCCTTCTGCACTACTGTGTACATTCTCTACAAAATGTTTTCTCTTTTGTAAATCAGGTGGAAGATCACATAAATAAGTCAGAAAGCTTAATGTACATCATTGAAGGGGTGCTGAAATACCTGTGTTTTTAGCTCAAAGGGAAGTTTTGTATCCCTCTACTCTGAGACCTATTTTAATTAGTTAAGTTTGACAGACACATGCCTCTGAAAGAATGACAGATTCTGTAGCTGCTTCGACATTGATTTCTTTGATGTCACATATTTTCCAAATACTCCCAATTTGGCATCCAGTGATTACTACCAACAGGAAAATGTTAAGATGAGTGTATGTTATATGAGTGTGTGAAGATTTTTCTTATCCTAAAATGCATACATTGAATGTGCAATCCTCCAAGCTGATGGTACTGGGAGGTAGTGTTTTAGGGAGGTAATTAGGTTTACATGAAGTCAGAAGTGTGGGCTCCCAAGATTGGATTATTGCACTTCTCCAAGGAAAGGAAGAAAGGAAGAAGGAGAAATAAAGGAAAGGAAGGAGAGGAAGAGAACAGATTTTTTTGTTTTCGTCTTCCTTCTTTCTCTCTTTTCCTGTCTTCCCTCCTCTCCTTTCCTCCTTTGCCTCTCCCCTTCCCTCCCTCCTTCCCTCTCTTCCCCTTCCCTTCCTCCCTCTCTCTTTTCCTCCCTCCCTTCCTTGACCTTCCCTCCTTCTCTTTCTCCTTGTCTCCCTCCTGCCATCTCCCACATAAAGACAGAATCAGAAGGCTACCATCCATAAGCCAGAAGATTGCTATCCCTATGCAAAGTGTGCTGGCCCCTTGATCCTGGAAGTCCCAGCTTCCAAACCTACAAGAAATAAATAATTCTCTAAGGCACTGAGTATATATCATGCTTTGTTACAGCAGCCTTATTCCATTCAGGCTGCTATGACAAAATACAATCTGCTGTGTACTACAGGCATTTATCTTTCACAATCATAGAGGCTGGGAATTTCAAGATCAAGCCAGTGGTAGATTCAGTATTTGGGTAGGGCATTTTTCCTGGTTCATAGGTGGTATCTTTTATTAGGGCATTAATCTTACTCAATCAGGGCTCTACCCTCCATGGTTGAATCATGACCCAGATCTCCTACCTCCTAATACCAACACTTTGTTGATTACTTTTCATTTCAAAATAAGAATTTTGAAAGGAAACAGGCATTCAGACCATAGCGTGGCTGGAGCTAAACAAGACAATGTTTTAATCATTGCATGATTATGGCCTCAACAATCCCCGGCCTTAGCTAGCTGAAGAAATTAGCCTTAGGCAAGACAATTGTATATGAATATACATGAAAGTATGTCAACCTTTTCCTGCTTTTGTATTTTCCACTCTGGGCTTAGAAATATACATCTTCCATGTACTAACAAGCTTTGAAAGTTTCTCCTTTTGGATCACTCCCTGTTTAATCTCAGAGCTTTAAAAGAAAATACATTTAATATATATTTTTAAAAAATGTCTCCTGAATATGTTTCAAGATGAGATATTTCTGTTTGTAAATTACAAATTTTCCAATATAAGAGCTCTAACTAATCAGTTGTCTTACCTTCAAATAGTACATTACTGAACAAATAGTGACGGAAGCCTTTGCTTACCTTGCTGGATTATGGATTATGTATGTTTCATTTATCAAAATTTCCCTTGAAACAGTGTTATTTTATATGGTTATATACTTCCAATTTCTTCCTCCCATCTTCTGTGCTACCATTGTATCCAAGGAGGAAACTCATAATTTATTGTTACTAATTTTGGTTTAAACCAGAGGTCACAAAATAAAGCTTTCAAACAAAATCTAGCTTGTGACTTAAGAATGCTTTCTATATTTCTTAATGATTTAAAAACTACAAAGAAGGATCATGTTTTGGGACACATGAAAATCATATGAATACACATTTCAGTGTCCATAAGTAGTTTTACTGGAATACAGCCATACTTGTTTACAATTTGTCTAGAGTTGGCTTCTGTTACAGGCAAATAACCACAGTCCTAGTGTAACTAGAGTCTGTAAAGACTAAATTTTTACTTACTGTATGGTTATTAAGAGAAAACTTGTCAGCTTTTGTTTGTAAAGTGTTAAAAAATAGAAAAATGAATTTTAAAATTTACTTTCAATTTAACCACGTT
Organism: Heterocephalus glaber; assembly: GCF_000247695.1. The sequence continues at coordinate 241,126 of NW_004624837.1, read as the reverse complement.
AGAGGCTGCACCCTCAGATTTCAGTCTTTTCTGAGCACCTTGGCCTCTCTGGTTTTCCTCAGAACAGGGAGTTGTTGCTTGTTACTTGGTACTTGCTAGTCCAGTGGTGGCAAGAAGGGCTCCTCTGTTTTCACTGCGCAGCCTCAGTCTTAGGAAGACCATGTGTGCCCGGGTCTGAGGGACGGAGCTTTACCCGTAGCTGCCTGTTCAATCTGCCACCCTAAATTCTGCCCTCTCTAGGTAGAGGGTCTTGTGAGGGAAAGGCTCTTGTCAGTTAGAAACCTCTAACTGTGAGTGGGTATAGGATTCTGAAAACAGGATAGTTTTCTGCTTCCTTCCTCCTGATATAGGGGGAAGAGAGGTAACTCCCAGACCTACTAGATATCCAAAAGGCGACGGATGTTAAGAGTAGGAAACATTTATTGAGAGAAAGAAAGCTTCTGCCTAAGAGAGAAAGAAGGGGGACCAGAAAGTGGGTTGCCTGCCCACCCCACGGTTCAAAGTTGGTTTATACAGCAAAGCCATGTGGTGAGGCAGGTACAAACTGGCACAAAACTATAAGACCCAATGGAAATTTACAAGGTGGGCATGAGGTGGGACAAAACCATGGCCAACCAATAAGATTACAAGTACAGTCACCCAGGTAATATTGATAAATTTGGGGCCAAATGGGGGAGCAAGTCATGCAGCAAGCATACAAGGATTTTTAGAATGGAGGTCAGGGATATTTCCTGGAGAGGCTGGGTGAAGACCTTGACCCCCCACCCAGGTGATTGATACCTATTTAGAATATCTATCACTGCTATTTATCCCCAGGGGAAACACAAGGGTGTGTAGTTTCTCTCCTTTTACAATTCTGGCCTTCAGTGAATGTGTCTTGATTGTCCTCCTTGTTGGCTCCTTGCAGTGTTGGCTCCTGGAGGGCTGGTCCTGTCTAACTGCACACAAGATGTCTAACTTACCTATCTACAATACTCCCACCACGGCCTTGGCATAAAGAGCAGTTCTTTTTTTGCCACCTTCCCTCCAGTAGTGGTGATTCTTCACCTCTAGTCACCCATCTTGATCCACTGTTTGTGAAGAACACCCAGTAGAAGTTTGTAGAAAGTGGTCTGTGAGTCTTGCCAGTTTCAACGGTGAGGTGGTATGCTTTTGTGCTAGCTCTCAATTGGCCTTTTATCGATTTGTTCAAAGTTTTAGCTTTTTCTTACCCAGTTTTATATCACCAACGTCTCCTGTTCCTATGTGGTGTAACAGGTGACTGACCTCATCTCTCCTCAGTGGCATTTATATTTGCTGTTACAGTCTTGCAAAAATTTTATCCCATTCTTTGTGGGCTGTAATTCTTGCTCATCTAGTAGAGAAAAAAATTGTGTTCTTATTTCAGAAGACAGATTTTAAAGCATTTTTTGGCAGCCTGTTTAATTTTGAGCATTTATTTCCACATCTGAGCAACTATTTAATTATGTGTACTATCTTTTTATGTTGTTGCTCATATTTCAAATTAAAATCTAATTTAGAGACTAATTTAGGTGAATCAGTAATATGGCAGACGGTGCTAACACGGAACCTCTCCCATTACAAACATCAAGATGTGCCAGATAAAATTTAACAATTAAAAAGCTATCTATGCCTGAGATTGCAAATGAAGTATAATCTCCAGGTGCTAGAAATTAAAAGGAAAGTAAAGGCTGGGATGGTAGGAGTGTGACCTGACCCAAAGATAGCAGAAGAGGGAGGAAAAGTATTTTTAAAAAGGCACAGGTGGTGTGAGACTTAGAAATAAACCCCATGACTGGGAAGATGCCAAAATTGGAGGTGAGAGATTAGATATTCACTATGTCCATAGGCCCAACTGTGTTGTGTTGCTTAGCATAAACTGTAACTATATATGCTGTTCAGGAAACTATTGCTCAAGAAATTTATGTGAAATGAGTCCTAGGCAAGTGAAGACTAGAGGTGGAAAAATAAAAGACAGCACACTTAAGAAGCATCTGACTACATTAGTTCTCTCAGGAGAAACTACTTCTGCCAAAGGTGCACTCACAACTAAACATTAAAAACACATGAGATGGAAATTAGAGTGAATCGGTTCACACAGCAAACCAGTGCACAAATGAGTCCTGTGTTTTAGCAGAGGAAACAGAAAATCAGAGAGAAGAGTATGTATGAAAAATGGAAAGACCTTGATATAGAAGTCAGAGAATATAAATACATTTATAATGACTATAAGCATATATGGCAAAAACATAGAAACTATTAAAAAAGGACATGGAAGACATAGAAAGAAAAGGG
>NW_004624837.1:203572-226838 GCF_000247695.1 Heterocephalus glaber | reverse complement strand
TCAACCAATAACAAATGCTGGCGGGGGTGTGGAGAGAAAGGAACCCTTCTCCATTGTTGGTGGGAGTGCAGACTGGTGCAACCACTGTCGAAATCATTATGGAGATACCTCAGAGAACTACGACTAGAGATCCCATTTGAGCCAGCTATTCCCCTGCTGGATATCTTCCCCAAAGAAATAAAAGAATCATACCACAGCGATATATGTGCACCTATGTTTATAACAGCACAGTTCGTAATAGCTAAAGCTTGGAAACAGCCCAAGTGCCCATCAACTGGAAACTGGATAAAGAAGATGTGTTCGTTTTTTTTTTTATAAAATGGCATACTACTCAGCCATAAATAACGACTAACTATAGAGACATGTATAGCTAAATGGATGCATATTGAGGCCATACTCATAAATAAAATAAATAGGGCTCACATGTGTAAATACAGAATAGTTTCTCTAGTGTGAGAAACTGTAAGTGTAAATAAGAAATAAAATGATTAATATGAATAATTGATAACTTGAAATAGGAAGAAAAGATTCAAAGCAGTAGGTGTCTTGGGAGGGGAAGGGGAAAGGAAAGGAGGGCAAGAAAAAGTTATGAGAAAGGAAAAAAAAATGGAAGCAAAGTCTGTGTAAATAGGGAAGGATGGAGGGGGTGAAGTGCACACAGGTAATGGGAAAATAAGAACCAAGATACATCATGTACAGGTCCAAGCACCCAATGATAAATGTAAATGTATTGTATACCTAAAATGTACCAATAAAAGAATTTAAGGGGAAAAATGTTATTAAAACTCCACAGCTCATGATGATGTTGGTTGGGATCAGATGAGTAACAGGAAAGGTCAAATAAGTGGTCAAATTCTGGATACATCTGGGAGATTTATCCAGAAAGAGTTGATGAAATATTTAACATAGAGTGTGTTAGAAGCAAAGCAAGTGATGATGGATCAGATGCCTGAAAGAATAAAACTTCAGTTTACTGAGATTGGGAAGATTATAGGGGGAAAGAATTATACTCAGGAGGGCTATGAATTGTGGACATGCTGAGATAGCTATTAGACACCAAATGAAAAAGGTGAGTTGGCAGCTGTATATAAAATTCTGAAACTCAAGAGAAAAGTCCACAGTGAAGGTATAAATTCAGGAATTATCAACATATAGATGACATTTAACGCCATCTGGAGGATGAAAGGAATGTGAAATAGGAAGAGTCAGTGCAGGGTATTTCAAATATGTATAGTTTGAAAATATGAGCCAGAAGGAAAATCAAAAGAGTGAAGATGAGAAGCCAAGTAACTGAGTATTGTAAGATGATGAGAAGGTGTATGGGTGTGCAGTACGAATAGGTGAGGTGAGATCTCATTTGGGCATTAACCTTACATGGACCAGTGAAAAGGTCATTAGAGGTCCTTATACTTTGTTGAGATATGTAAAAGCTTCACTAGTATTACAGGGGAAAGAAACATATCAGAGAGAGTTTAAGCAACTTTTTTGAGAGGTATTGCATTCACAAAGAGCAGAGAAATAAGACAGTAGCTAAAGAAAAACAATATTCAAAAGGCCTTGAAGTCTCTGTAATAATGGTAAGAACTACACCTTGTGGTAACAGCTATATTTTTGACTGTTTAATGCCTAGTACAATGCTTGGCCCAAAATAAATGCTCAATCACATATAATTTTCAGTTAAAATTATAACATAAATTTCTTAAAGGTATTTTCAATAAATGTTGCCCTTCATTTTAAATAGGATGAGAATATTCTGAAGAGTTAGATCACAGATAATATGATCATTCCTCATCTACTTAGTATTTCTCCAGCTGACTCAGTTATGTAAGTTCCGCCTACTATCTTCAGTATAAAAGAAATATGCAACATGATAAATCAATTTGTTAAAACTATGCAGTGTAGGTAGTTTTAATAATCAATACCAAGGTTGAAGCAAATATATATTTTTTCAGCCAGGTAGTATTTTATTAAAAAATGGAGAGCATCAGAAACCATAAAAGAGATTTCCCACAGGGGTCGGGGATTTAGCTCAGTGATTCAGCTCCCTGCCTGGCAAGTGCAAGGTCCCCAGTTTGATCCCCAGTACCAAAAAAAAAAAAGGAGATTTCCCACAGTACCATAGTTGTATGTGAGAAATGGCTTCATTTCTGGGTGACAGTACCTATTTATTTAGTGTAGCATATTTCTTTATGAGGATGGAAAGCTGTAGTATAAAAGATGCTAAACTTTGACAGTTGGAGAACTATAAAGTCATGAAAGATAAGGCAAAATGTGTAAGTTGCAGATAGATGGGCATGTTCAGCTTTCTTTGATGAGAAATTAAGTATTTGGTAATTTTAAGGGAGATGAATAAAATTATCCAAGTTACATATTTATTAACTAATGTAAAAATTAGTTGCTGCTGGATGTATTGAATATATAGGAAGGGTCAGTGTTTTAACATTACTCTGGGAGATTTTATTCGATACTTTGAATGAATGGGCCATAATAAAATAAATTGGGAAATACTTGTTTTCCAAAACTAATAGATACTTCTTTAATGTCACTTTAGATATACTTTGTGAAACTCCATGTGACATGGACATGCAGCCCATGAAATTCTTTATTCAAGAATCTTACTATTCTTTGTAATAGTTGCTGATTTAGGGTTACAGAATTGTACTAATCTGGATGCTCTGAGCTGAATTTAAAAGAAGTTATGTAAATGGTAAAAAAGGAGGGATTTTTGTGTGTGTGTGTGTGCCGGGAATCGAACTCAGGTCCTTGGGCTTGCACATCAAGTGATGGAACCACTGAGCTAAATCCCCAGCCCAGGAAGGAGGTGCCTTAATGGTATACTTTATCTACTAATATATGGTGAAAATAAGGAAGGGAAAAAAAGAGAAATGTTGATTTCCAAATTTGATGAGGTCAGCTTACTACTTAATGAACTTTAGGATGCTGGGGGACAACCAAGTATTAATGTGTGCTTTCACTTGGGAGAAATGTTCAAAATGGAAGCAGGTTTCAGAAACATAGATGTTATATTGGTAGAGATTAATCTCAACACGACTAAAGCATAAATTAGGGATATTAGTTATGGATTTATTTTAGGAAAAAAGTATGATAGAGCAAAAAACTAGCTGTAGGGAGGTTATGGAACAAGTACTTGAAAGCAAGTACTTTTTGTTTGATAAGCATAATTGTCAGTATTCAAACTGAGATATATAAAAGAAAGCCAAGTGAACGATCTGCCCAGCATATTCATTTAGCAAGCGTGATGCCCCCTTCCAAAATCCTGACATACTAAACCTACTTGAGCAGTCCCTGCTTTTTGGCAAGCTGGGAATCCCTCACTGTTCAGCTTTCCTAGCTTCCTGTGACACTGCATCACAGCCCACGGTGTCCATACCAGGATGGGGAGACTAAAGTCCCATCTCTTCTCCCCCACATTTTCATGGGTCTTCCTTCTGTACCTTCATCTGAGCCCCCCTTTCCTAAAGCAGCAAGTGTTTGTGAGAACTGTGCTTATCAGTGCACAGAGGTATGTGGTGGAAAGTGTAGGAATTTATAGAATGGCTGAAAGGCTGAAAAGCATCATCACCAGAAGCAAAACCTGTAAAAAGTCAGAAAACTGAGATTGAATCGAACACAACACAATATGTCCTTTGTTGTATTTATATCCTTTGCATAATTAAGTCAACCTGCATTTATGTTCAGAAGAAAATTCATGCAACAAAATATGTAGATGTATTTTCAAGGTCAGAATGCGGAGTTTGGAAGAGAAATATGGAGCAGACGGTAAGCTCATAGGAAAATTAAGTCAGCCAAGCTTTCCCCAGGTGGTCACCTTTATACTGTTTTTTGTAGCTTTTGAATTAAGCACCTGTGTTTTCTTCAACTCACTCCCTACCAGGTGAATTCTTGGATTTGTCATTTTAATTGCAAATAAAAACAGCAAATCCTGATTCTTTTTTCCAAGAAAGTCATGCATTTTGTTCCTAGTTTTGCTTGAGTTTAAATTAATATAATGCTTTAAAGTTCCTAGAATGCATATTTCAGTTTAACAGTTTATCAGCTTATTAGTTTATTAGCTGATATAGTAGAAATCCAGGTATAGTATACTGCATTTATGTGACTGAATCCACATAAGGATTTCATTTTGCACTTTTGTGGAGACTGGCTTGGTCAACCTTTAAGATCTGTTCAGTTTAAAAATATATATAGTGTTTATCTAATATACAATGCATTTTAATGGATTTTAATGACTAATGATAAGAATAGCCATTTGATTTCATACTTAATTGAATTTAAAATATTCCTTGAATGTGAACCTCATTTTAGGTATGACTCTTCACCCCCATCTCCATACATAAGAAAATCATAAAGTCTTTTATATAAATAGTGATTTTCAAGTAAACAATGTGTCTTTCTTAGTCACAGCTTTCAAACTTCTTTGGCATTTGAATTGGCATTCTATTATTGAAATGTCAGATAAAGATAGGAAGCTGTCCCTGCCATCAATGCTTAATAAACCAGTAAAATAATTTCCTCTTTCTTTGGCATTGTTTACATGAATTAAAATGTATTGACAAGAAGAGGTATTCCTAAGAGAGATATATTAAATTTTTCTTTATCTCTTAGAGATAGTTTTAAGAAATGTAATAGAACAATAAATACATTTAAAGCATTAATAAAATGTGATGAAGTGCTTGCACCTAAGTTAAGGTATCCTGTTTATGTATAAATAAAGAAAAGATAAATATAGCAAATTATAGCAGGAGTGGTTTGTGTTAGTACCACTTCAAAAATAATGCCTTCCAAATGCAAACTTGTTTATGCATGAATAATTTGCCTTGAATTTTTAAAAAGTGAATTAAGTACTGAGATTTTATGTTGTTCAAAAGATAAAAACAAATGTAAGATTATTTTATTTCATCTTCTTCCAAATAGAGTAAAACCAAACTATTTATTATGAATTCAGAATTTTGCTGAACAAGGAATTTTTATATTATTGCATTTTGCCAATTGTATCAATTAGAGACTACTAACTCATGAACTGGAAAAGGTATAAGTATGATTTTAAGGACATCTGGTTTATAGGATTATGGTTGTTTTTCATCTTACAGGGATATTAAATTTATAATGAAATAAGAGGTTTTGCCAAATTATTTTATTTATAAAAATTTAAATAAATTCTCATGCTTAGAGTCTACCCAACTTTAAAGTGTACATTTTCTGAGACTTCATTAAAATTACCTTAAAATTTTTTGGATACATTTGCATGCACACAAAGATTGAATTATGATTACAGAATCACTGAACAATTTTTTGAAAAGCGTGTGTTTATTAGCATTGAGCTAGGCAAACTTACCCCAAAATATTTTCTCCAGGTTCTGGACAGGTGTTGTCTTTTGGCTCCTTTATTTATTCAATAAATATTTAATGATTGTTCACCATGTAACAGGCTTTAAGATGAGTATCAGGGAGGTAGAAAAAGCAATCTATATTCTTGTTTTCTTGGAACTTATAATCTAGAGGAAAGAGATCATAATCAAATAATGATAGTGGTAAATATGAAATTAGAATAATGATATTATCATAAAGCAATGAAACCTAGTGCTGTGGAAGAAAATGCGGACTAATAAGCATTTATTGATAGATACTTTATATTTGTGGCTGGATTTATGAAAGAATAATTGAATGAGGAGGTAACGTGGAGAAGTATCCTCAAGAAAGATTTATTGAAAAAAATGATGCTTGACCTGAGATTTTCAGCATAAATTAGTATTCAATGTTAACAAGTACAGGAAGATATCTTAGATAAAAGGAAAAACAAAGTTTTGTGGCAAGAAAGATCATGGCAGATTAAAAAAGTGAGAGTATGATAAAGATACAGAGGGGAGCATGGTGCTCTAAAAGCAATGGAAAGGCATTGAAGTGTTCTAAATAGGGAAATAATATCCATCAGAACAGTGTCTTGGGAAAAAATACTTCTTTTGGATTGAAAATAGATTCCAAAATTAACCAAAATGGAAATGAAGAGATTAGTTGAAAAAGTAAGGCAGTAGTCCAGGCAAGTGACAATGACAAACAATTAAAGAATGGGAAAGATATGCAGGAGTAGATGGATTCTCAAGGCATTCCATAAAATGGTAAAATTAACAGGGATACAGATGAATTATCTATGGAATATGGATAGGAAGGAGGATTACTCAAAGATATCTACTATATTTCTAGCCAACATATCTAGAGAAAGGAGATATTATTCTTCAAAAAACTAAACTGGAAATGGAAAAACTGGGGAGAAAGACCATGAAATGAAATTTAGACAAGTTGAATTTGAGGTGCTTTTGATATGCCGGAAGTGATGCTGTGTACACCAGTGTGTTTGGGGTCTGGGCTGTAGAAGACACATTTAGGCTTCAGATTTCTTTATATTACAGTAGTTGTAAGGTCAGTAGTACGTTTTGGACATAACCACCTTCTGTGGTAGAAATTTAACCTCAGGTATTTATTGCCCATTTTACTTCTTTAGAGAAGCGTATGTTCAGTTCATTTGCCTATTTTTTGAATGGATCATTTGGTTTGGGGGGGGGAATATTTTTGAGTTCTTTATATATTCTAGATAGTAGAATATCAGAAAAGCAGCTGGCAAACTTTTTTCCCCACTCTGTAGGTTATGTCTTTATTCTGTTGATTGTTTTTCTGTGCAGATTGAAATGTCACTTGCAGGAAAATGGGACTTGAGTCCACAAAGTTAAATTTTAAAATATCACATGGTTTCTCTTATATGAGAAACCTGAAACACCCATAAATAAATGAAGGTAAAACAAAAGATAGATTATAGGGGAAAAAAGGCAGACTTTTTGAGATGGGAAAGGACTTTAGGGAAAAAGTAGAGGGTAAGTACAGGGTGAAGTGATTGAAAATGATCAATTCTATACATATACTAATCTCCCCAAATTAGTGTAACTATAGTGTATTATAAGTATGTACTATTTAGATAGATAGATAAAATTATTTCAATTAAAACCTGTGACCTCTTTCAGTTTCTGGGGTAGGGGAAAGGAAAGAAGGGAAAGGAATAAATTTGAGAAAAGTAAAAACCAAAAACAAAGTCTTTGTAAATAGGGAGGGATGGAGGATTGAAGGGAGGGCAGGAGAATGGGGAGAAAATAAGAACCAAGATATATCATATAAAGGTACAAATTCCCAATGATGAATGTCATTATACTGTATACCTAAAATCTACCAATAAACATAATGAACAAAACAAAACAAAATTTTAACCTCAAATAATAAGCAGCAGTCATTGGACAATGAAGATAGATTATTCCTGAGAGAATAGGTTTTAAGGGAATAGAGAACATTTTAGAAATATATCAATAATAAGATACTATATTAAATGATTTAGGGTGATTAAATAAAGAGGAAAGAAAAGGTAGAAAGGTGAATATACAAGAGCTATTGAAAACAGGAGTGGTGATAGTCAACATCCTTGTCTTATTCCTCCTGATTATAGAGTGAAAGTTTTCAGTTTTTGACCATTTAGTATGGTGTTGGTGTTTGGTTTGTCATAAATGGCTCTTATCAGGTTGAAATAAAGACCGTGTGTTTCAATTTTCTGTAGAGTTTTTATTATGAATGGGTGTTGGACTTTGTCAAATGCTTTTTCTGCATCTATTGAGATGATCATGTGGCTATTCTTGGTTCTGTTAATATGGTTTATTACATTTATTAATTTGCATATGTTGAACCATCCCTGCATCCCTGGGATGAATCCAACTTGGTCATGGTATATAATCTTCTTGATGACTTGCTGCATTCTGTTTGCCAGTTTCTCATTGAGGATTTTTGTGTCTGTTCATTAGGAAGATTGGCATGTAGTTCTCTTTTGTGGTTGGATCTTTCTCTGCTTTTGGTATCAAGGTAATGCTTGCTTCCAGGAATGACTTTGGGATTATTGCTTTCCTTTCAATTTCCTTAAAGCATTTGAGGAGTAATGGCATTAGAAAACAGGTTAAAATTTACCTATATCAGACTGCCCTTTTGTCGGTAAGATTTCCATTCTTATAACAAAATACCTGAGATAAATCAACTTATTGAAAAAAAAGAGGTTTATTTTGGCTCACAGTTTTCAAGGCGTCAGTCCATGAACAATTGCCCTTATTGCTTTGGGCCTATTATGACACAAGGATGCATGGAAGGGGTGGCCTGTTTAGTCCCATGGCCTGTGCAATAAGAGGGAAAAGTCTGGCATCCCACAATCGTCTTTGAGTATGCCCATCTAGTGACCTCAGACTTCTTGCTAACACTCACTTCCTAAACATTCCATCCCCTCCTCAAGAGTGTGAAAGAGAAGGAACTAACTTTTTAACACATGGGCCTTTGGAAGACACTTATCCAAGCTGCAGCAGTCCTCATATAAATAAAATTATAGTCAAAATGTCTGATCTTTAAATAATGTATATTCTTTGTTAAACTCTATATTTTAAAACGGAGAGATAAGGAAAACAAACATTATCTATATGAGGTATGAAAGAGGAAGTAGAAAAATATGAGGAAATATTATAAGCACATTTTTGGTATCATTGACAATTTAGAAAATAATGATGAATGCTTTCATATAGACACAAGCAATGAAATTTGCTCAAAAAATAGAATCTCTTTAAAAATTGATGAATTTGTTGCATCAATTAGGGTTCATTATAGGAACAGATTTATTATTAATTAGAAAATATATTAGAAAAATATTAGAAACTATATATATTCAAATACATATTGAAGATATAGATATAGATATAGATATATAAAGGATTTACAAGCTAGGCTTACTGTGCCCAAAGAGGAAAGATAACCAGAGGACCTGAATAGTCATTTTTCAAAAGACATACCATCATTATGGAAAGTAGTATGGAGGTTCTTAAACATTAAAAACTGAACTAGCATATGAACCAGCACTCTCACTACTGGGTAGATATCCATGGGAAAGAAAATCAGTATGTCAAAGAGACACCTGCATTTCTATGTTCATCACAACATTGTTCAATAACTAACATGTGGAATCAACCTAAGTGTCCACTGGATAAAATGGATAAAGAAAATATACTGCATGTATATACAGTGGTATAGTGCTCAGCTTTAAAAAAGGAAAGAAATCTTGTTATATGTGACAACATGAATGAATGTCAAGGACAGTACGTTATATGAAATGAGCCAGACACCAAAAGACAAATACCTCTTCTCTCACTTATAGGTAGAATCTGTAAACTTTGAACTCAGAGAAGCAGAGAATAGAACAGTACTTAGGAGGAGCTGGGTGCGAGTGAAAGACTTGGGGGTTGGAGAATACAAACATCAGCTCGATAGGAGAAATAAGTTCAAGACACCTATTGTACAACAGGTGACTATGGATAATAACAAGGTTTCATATCCTTGAAAATTAAGAAGAAAGTACATTTTAAGTTTTCTCACCACAAAAATTATGTGAAATGAAGTGTATGTTGATTGATTGTGTTTGACTAATCTGTGGCATTTGCGAGTATCAGAGCATCATGTTGTACATGATAAAAGGTGCAATTTTGAGTCAATAAATAAATACATTTTCAACAGATACTCCAATTTTAGCTAAAATTGTTCAGTTAAATTATTTTTAATTATATTTGTAAGCTTTCACTTTAATTTCAGAAATGACTGATGGCCTTAAAAGCATAGACAACATTTTAAAAGATGTTTTTTAAAACAGAAAACTATCTAAATTGTAGACTGGAATTCTTACCCTATGAAACCACAGATATTCACTTATTTTATAATAGGTATTCTGGTTGTTTTTTGATAATGCTTAAAATTTATTCAAATATTTCATATAACTGTACTTATATTTAAAGAGCACTTCATTAGATACTATTAATTTGTTAGGCAAATGCAGTAAGTTACCAAACAATTATTTTTCTTCTCTATTCTCATATTTTACTTACAAAAAAAGCATCATTAAAGTCTGACAAAGCAATTCTAGGGTACCTAAAATAAGAAGAAACTCATCATCATCATCATCATCATCATCATCATTATTATTATTATTATTGGTACCAGGGATAGAAATCAGTACCTTGCACTTGTGGGACAGGTGGCTGAATCACTGAGCTAAATCCTCAGCCAGAAACTCATTATTTTATGAATCTTTTATTTAAAAATTTAAGTCATCTTTTATGTTGCCAGATAGTGATCATATTCTCAAAAAAATGTATGCACTGTCCCCCACAATAATGCTGCAAGTACCAAGCTTCACTTTGCTTTCTAATCATCTTTAAAAATGCAGATTCCACCACACTAACCTCACCATACAATTCCCAGAGTAACAAAAAAATTGAATAACAGTATGATAGAGTAGTGATAAGGTAAAAGAGGAAATGTATTATTGAGTAGCTTGATAGCACAATAATACATCAGACTGTCAGTTTGGATAAAAATATTCATCCGTTTTCTAATATAGAATGCATTTGAAGATGGGAAACCTAAATTTGTAGTTTCCTTAGGACAAGCTTTCTGAAAACATCCAATCTGATGGGTATCTCTCCAGCAACTTCCTGATAGTCTTTCTCTTCCAATTTCCGGAGCATGATGAAAAGGGAATTGGGTTTTACTGATAACAATTACCAACAAAATTTCAACCAAATACACAGATGGAATCACTACAAATATAAAATGTAGGTGGTTTCTTTATGTAATAAATTATAGAAATATTACAACTGTCTTCTTTATGTGTCCAATATTTTAAGACAAACAAGAAAATAATTATTTAACTATTTTTTACTAAGACATCATTAGATAGATAAGAAGGTATGGAAGGAAAGGTAGAATACATAGACTTCAATTTAAACTCAAAGCTCTGGAAAACATCTTTTGTTCTTTCATCTTAGCTGCATCTAAAATCAACTGAGGGTCATAGATAAAATGTAAGTAAGCAACAGTGTGTGGACAGACAGGCCAGGAAGCTGGTTGTGCAATACTGGGATATCATATTGCTAATCTGTACACGGTAGTTTTACTATATTCTTACAGCTACACATCCAGTATGCTTAATTGACTAGCAAATAAGTATTCATAATATTCAACTTTAAAAAATTTCATGTAACTGAATGGCAGAGTTCTTATATATCCTGGGAGAGGGCCTGGGTTCAATCCCAGCATGGCCAATTTTAAAAAAGCAACTTCTGAAAAAGAATTTGCATACAAAATGTAGTCTGCGCTTAAATTATTTCCTCCAGAGAGCTAAGAAAAATGACTTCCCTAAATATTTTTAAGAGCACTAAAATGAACTGTGATTTCCCTTCAAGTCATACTCATATTGGTTCTTCTTGTTCTCACTTATAGATTAAATCTGGTCATGATAGAAAGATAAGTTTCAGTCCCTTAATTGTTCATTTTGTTCATAATTCACATTTTTTGTAATAAATCTAAATTTATCAAATAGTGTTTGACACATTATCATCATTAGCAAGTGAGTAGAAAAAGTTAAATAAATATAAGAAAATATAATTCAGTACAACAGTTCTATTCATCAAAGCGCTTTAAATCTGCAATTGTCATGATTCAATATTGGACACATGGTAATACAAACATAATAGGAAATACATAAATACATGCTTTAATATTTAGCTTTGAAAAGGACAGTGGAGGGCTGGGGATTTAGCTTAGTGTTTCCGCCGCCTGCTTCACAAGCTCAAGGGCCCGAGTTCAATCTCCAGTACCAAAAAAAAAAAGCAATAAGACAGTGGACTGTTCAGCTTTCAAACATGCAAAACTGTACTTTGGCCAGATCTAATTCCTCACAGACCTCAAAGCTCAACTAAGTTCATTGGCATGGATGCTATGAAGGTTGGAAACAAGAGAAAATGAAATAAACTTTGGTTAGGAATAAGTCTATACAGTAGTTGGCTATAATGATGTAAGGTCATGGATACAAGATTAAATAGAAAAACAAGGTGAGAATATACAAGGAAGGAAAGATATAAAATACAATAAAGAGAAAGAAAATAAAATGCATAGAGAAAGGAAGATGATGGTAGGCAAATCAAGCTTCAATTATAGCTGCTTGATAAAGAAAATTAGATGACTTCAAAAAATGGAAAGAAGAAAAACAGAACAAAATGCTGAATATAGTTCCTAGAAAAACTGGGAACACATTACTCATTCAGACCACATAGCAGCAACTGTTTAACAAAGAAAGCTGTATCTTAAGCTTTGTGTACCTAAAGAATTGTTTATTGGGAAAGTAATCACTTTCCAATAAAATAGGTACCTTCCATTTTAGAGAATCTCTTAGCAACTGCAGCTTTTTATTTTATAGCATAAATTGTTTGGTTGGTTGTAATGAGTTTGCCAAACACTTTTGGAAGTCCCAGCCAGGATTTTACCATTATATAAATTCACGATCTAAAAATTCTAGAATTGTCAAACTTCTCTTTGTAATATATTTCATTGTTGACTCAGATTCCACAAGAAAATAATTATTCAGTTTTTGGTGATAAATATAAAGTGGCATATTTTCAACAACATAATGAGTAAAAAAAAAATATTTCATTTGAGTGCATTTACATTGAGCCACTTCTTCCTAGGGTTAACCAATTCGTCTGTGTTTAAGGAATGTGGAAATTGCTGGTGGATCAAAGCAGAGATTAGTGTCAGATGAGGAACCCATACTAATCGTCATGTCTAATTAGTAACTTGTAAATTGGCAGAATTTCCTTTCATATTACAGTAATGGAAATACAAAGCACTATGTATCATTAATTTTATTTTATTGATTCCTATGCTCTGTTGTACACTATCAGGTTAAGCATTTTTTGTCACAATATTTAGATATTTCAGAGAACTAACAATAAGTCAGTGTTTCATGTACGTTATTTAAAATACTTATTAGTGAATTCTATGATGCTGAATAGGAAATATGGACTTATTGCTGCATATAGTTGTTTATAGCTATGGTACTCAAACTTTGGGTGCCCAATCATGAGGATATATCTTTTTAAAAAGGACATCTAGTCAATTCATCAAAGGGAATTATAGTTGTAATAATTGCCTTCCTATTTTTTTACATTTCGTCTTCAAATATTGCCACTAATAGAGCAGGAAGTGAAGACTCACAGTAAAAAATGTGTTAGGAGAAAAGAGGACAAAACTCTCACATACAGATCATATACCAGGCACTTTATATGAGAGTCTCAACTCGTATTTTCATTGAAACATCATAGTAAATATCTAGAGTCAATATTACTACATTATAATTCTCAGGCCTCTTTGACTTTCAGGTCTATAATCATATTCTCCAACTGCTCAGTACTGCAACGAAACATTTTACATAATCCCTTACTGACCCCAAATTGAAGGATATTTTACAGATAGGAAGGGAATAACAAAAATCCCACCCTACTACTATTTCCTTTGAAAATAATTTTCCCTTCAGGGTTTTTCTACCTTTATATTTTTGGTACTTATTAAATTTATTGACATAATTTGCTTATAGCTAAGGCAATATCTACAATTATTTATGAAGTCCTGCTAAGGTATGTGACTGTATTTACTAGTGTGTCCCTTTCTGCTGACAGGCGTTTAGTGCAGACTTTATCATCCATCCCACTGTGGAACACTGAGGGCACTGTTTCTGCTTCCACTCATCTGTTCTTTAAAGCTGACCCAGGTCTCACACTCCTGCTCCTGCCTTCTAGGCTCAGCTGCCACCATTGCTGGCCAGTGCCACCAAAACGCCTTCTTTCTAGTTAGTGTCTTGTATGCACTCTGGATCCATTATGATTAATGCTGTAAATATTTGTAATAATGTTTATAAAATGTGAATCTGATCACATCATTCTTTTTTCAGATACACTAGCTTTCTTAACCAATTATACTACAATACAACTTTCTGATGAAATCTTTGTACAAAGTCTGGCCCATGTTTACTTCTAAAACTTTTATTTTCAGCATGATGCTGTGACTGGTGCTTCCTGGCTTGTAAGAACTTATTATTAAATATTCTAGAATTTTGCAAGCCAATGACATCATGTTGGTGGCTTAAAACTAAATGTGGTGGAAATATTTACACCAAAGAAATTAATAAGTTTTACAAATCTGAGCGTTTTTGGTTTTGCCTATTTGGTTTTGAAAAGCATATTACTGGTGGTTTTTGCCTTAAATAGTGTTCTGCTGACATTGGCTTTGTCAGACGTTCTAGCACATAGGATTGCTCCCCTCACTTAAAATACTTTTCCCTTGTTATTCTCTTTGTCAGGATGCTTTCCTTTTAGATTGTCATATGATTGGTAGCTTCTCAATATTAACTTCTCAGTCCCAATACTACCTTACCGAAGAAGCTTTTCATGGCTATCTTAGTCAAGGGACCACCATGTGTCAGCCTAGTTTCTCTGTAACAGCAACCTTATCCTCAAGCTAGAAAAGTGCTTTTGAAGTCATGTGCTTTTGTATAAAATAGCTTGTATGTGGTTGAAAACCAAACAATAAAACATGTATTTGTCTCATAGATAAGAATCATGGGATTGGGACAGTGTAGGGATAGTAGAACAACTCAATAATGACATCAGATGCTACCTACCTTTTTCCTGTTCTACAGTCCTTAGCACATGACAAGAACTTTCAGGAAGACAGAGTGGCTATTTCAATTTAACACATTTTAACACATTATAGATGTCAAGGGAAGGTGGAAAGCGCTAGGGAATGAAGAGAAAATTCTGAAGGCATAATGCCAGTCTGTTCATTTCAAAGGCCTTGGAAGCCATACCCTGTGACTTTGTACTCATAATGACTTGGGGAAATTGAAACAGAGATGTCTCCTCACTCCCGTTTCTGTAGTAGAAGAATGAAAAAGGGTTGTGGATGGCTTTGGGGTAGATAATTCATATTGTTTGCCATTATGCTCAATAAATTTTTGTAGCATCAGTAGCCCATATCTTTAAATGACCCAGCTCTCCTTTATCTAAGTTCCACCTAAGATGAGTCATGGGTCAAATTGCACATTCTAAATGCCAAGCAAGTTAATCAAAACATCATTAAAGAATACAAGGGTGATAATTGGACTGTTTGAGATTACTGGTACTCATTCTATCTAAGTTCCAATATTTTCTTAAGTTCTAGAAGTTTGGTGTTGTCTTTGTTTTGTTTATAATGTTCCATTTGCTTTGAAGAAAGTCATTCTAATATTTGTCTCCTTACTTTTATCAGCTATTGATTATGACTTTATCATTTTTCAATAATCCAGTGATATCAAACATATTGATTATACCGCAATACAATCTGAGACCTTGGGCAGTGTTATGTGTGTTTGTTCAGTTCACAATGGACAAACAGACATGTCTATGTAGACTATGTTGCTATATTTTAAAAATAATATTGATAACCCTTGGCTGTTTTATTTCCAACTCATTTTAAGAGTTGGGTTAGAGAACTATAAAAGCATGGGCAGAATCTAATATAGTTAATTTTGAATACTGCCTCCACCATTAGTAGTTGTATGGCTTTGGGTATGATAATTCATCTTTATAAATCCTAACGGTTTTTTATTTTTCTTTAGCTTTATGGTAGAAGTAATAGTAATCTCCCTGTATATTAGTGAAGATTTTAAAAGATGATCCAAGTAAGATAAGTGATCACTGAATAAATGATGGCCATAAGCTCATTTTGTTCTAAATCATTTAGCAGACTACTCAGTAACTTGCACAATGCATTCGTGAACCACATCCTGTGTCAGAACCTCCTAAATTATGTACTACAAGAGCAGATTTTAAGGCTATACCTCAGCATGCTTTTTTCTCTGTCTGTATTTTTTAAAAATAAACGGACAGGGCAAATTTTTAAATTGATTAAAATTTAAGATCATCAACCAAGTACTTGTTGATCAGATCAACACAATCTCTATTAGCAATCTTGGAGAAGTAGAAGTTCCAGGGATGATTTTGACTATGACATCTCTCAGTATCTATTGGGCATTTATTCCATGATAACATCTCCCTCCTGCTGCCATAGGTACTAAAGTCTGTAGATGCTCAAGCCTTATATAACATGGAAGAGAACATCCTCCCATTACTGTAAATCATCTCTGGATCACTTATAATATCTAATACAATGTGAATGCTATATAAATAGTTATTGTACTGTATTGTTTAGGAAATAATGACAAAATGTCCATACATGTTCAGCATATCCACAGTCATTGTAGGCTTAGCTATTTTTTGATCCATTATTGCATGAATCTGTTGATGCAGACAGCTGACTGTGCATGGATTTCAGAGCCACATCTGAAATGTAGCCCCAATTCTAAAGCTCTACTGGTAGACTCAAATTCCAGTTCTTTCACTCACTAGTTCTTTCCTTAGAGAAATAATTTTAATTCTATAGGTCTCAATTTTCTTTTCTGTACAATGAGTATAATAATAGTACTTACCTCAAAGTACTGTTTGCAGGAATAAAATGGCCTGAGTAGTGATATAATGAACACCATGTGTGATAGCAATTAGTATTATAAATAACATTATTATTAAAATTCCCAGAGTGTGTTGAGATTCTGTCAGTGATTCTCCACATGACTACTCATGGGGAAGCTTTGAAGATCCTGATGCCCAAGCCATTCCCCAGATCAGTGAAATCAGAAATTTTTGTGAATAGGATCCAGGCATGTGTGGTGTTCAGTGCTCCCAGATAATTTCAATGGAAACCAGGGCTGAGAACCACTTCATTTTATCATTTCAAAGCTCTCTGGGTGATACATTCATCAGTGAATTCTACCTGAGAAAGGTATACTGGTAAATGAATATAGGTTAATCTTTACTGAAAGAAGAAAAATTAAGAGCTCAGTCTCTGACCAAGACAGCCTGCAGAGCATAGAGCTATTATAAAGGTATAAATACTGAAGGTAAAGCTGTGATTGAAATAAAGATAATAGGCACAGGGGGCTGGGGATTTACCTCAGTGGCACTGGGCTGGCCTCGAAAATGCAAGGTCCTGAGTTGGATCCCTGGTACAAAAAAAAAAAAAAAAAAAGTAATAGGCACAGGGTTTAGAATCACTCAGACCCAAACTCCAAATCCAGATTTTCTACTTGTAAATGAGTTATGTAAACTGTCTAACCCTCAATTGTGTCATTTGCAAAATGTATTTACTATAAAATACAGTTATTATAAGGATAAATTGGGCTAAAAGATGTAATGCTCTTAGTATACAATGACTCTATTTCATAATTTTAATGTCCCTTCCAAAACTCATATTGAAATTTAATTGGCATTGTAATAGTATTAAGAAATAGAGACAAGAAGAGTGATCAGGTCAGCCAATAATGGATTCGTGCCATTACTGAGGGAGTGGGTTAGTTGTACAGTTAAATACTGAAGTGGCTTTGTTATACAGGCGAACTCTGTCTCCCATGTGCTTGCTGCCCCTTCTGTCAACTGATGACGGAGCACAAAGGCCTTCACCACATGTCAGCACCATGCTTGTAGACTTCCCAGCCTTTTGAACTATGAGAAATAAATTTATTTTCCTTATAATTTACCCAGTACTTGGTATCCTGCCATAGCAGCATAGAATTGGTACCCAGAAATGGATCTGTTGCTACACAAATATCTGAAAATATGAAGCAGCTTTAGAACTGGGTAATGGGCAGAGGCAGAAAAGCTTACAGTAGTAACTTAGCAAAAGTTTGTATTGATATGGACAGAAAATAGTGGTGATTTTGGTGGGAGCTCATGAGGAGAGAAGACTAGCAGAGTGTGGGGCTTCTCAAAGATTACTTATACAGTCATGGTCAGAGTGTTGATAGAAGTACAGAATAGTAAGAGCCCTTTTGAGGATGTCTCAGGTGAAAATGAGAGATAAGGCATTGAAAACTGGAGCAGAGGTCATCTTTATTATATAGTTGCTAAAAACTTGGTGGAATAATCTCCATGTCTTAGGGCTTTATGGAACATAGACCTTGAGAGTTATTAAGGAGGATACCTACAAGAAAAATTATCTAAGCAGTAAACATTCAGGCTGCTGACTCATGGATGGACTGTCTGACAGCTCTTCTGCATTCCAAGCCTCCAGACCCAGGCCAGACATCCTCTGGCTCACCAGTGTACATCTTCTACTTTGCTAACAACTCCAGAAACACGTTTTAGCTCTCCAAGTCCCAGACCAATGCAACAAAGAACGCTCCTTAACAAGCCTTCCAATAGCTGGTCCCCAATAGAAGGCACTGCTGACATCTGTAAGTGCTGTAACAAGGGAGACCGTGGTGGTCTAGGCTATTCTAGGAGCAGTTCCCTGGGGTGAGCAAGGTACTCAGATCCACTTCACAGAACCAGAACCACTGGCACATAACAGAAGAAGCAGATGTCACCATGGGACCACTGATCTTCCTGGGAAAGGCTAGTGACCACAGTGAGCAAACAAATTAAAATGGAAATAGCATAAAAAGACTTCAAAATTTTGAAGCCTGGTCATACGAAAAAAGAAAAGTTGTGTTTGGGAAAGAATGTGAAGGGTGTGGCCAAGTAACTCTTTGCTTAGGAGATTAATATGGGTAAAAGGGAGCTAAGTACTATTCATCAAGACAATGGAAGGAGATCCAAGAAGACATTTCTGAGACTATGCCTTCCATCACAGACCAAGAGTCCCAGGAGGGCAGAAAGGGTTTAGGAGATAGAGCAGGGCTTCCCCAGTCTCTGCTGCTCAGTGCTCAACTAACCAAGCTCAAGAAGGTCCCATGCAGTTTAGCCCTGCAAAATCCAAGTGGTAGACCTTGTCAGCACTAGAGTGGTGTTAAGTCCATAGACATGCAAAATGTAGGTTCTGAGGGAGCACAACTTCCTCCAATTAGATTGGACGTCACAGACAAAGGACCACCTCAGAGAGCCAGGACTAGCAAAGATGGGATAGTGGGGATATCTCAAAGATCCTACAACTGTAGAGCTACCTACCTGAAGCATCAGCCTGGGAGAGCTGCAGGAGTAAGACACCAATTCCTGCACTAGGGTCCCCAGTTTGTGAGATAAGAAGTCAAAAGAGATTATTCTCCAGCTGTAAGAGTGGTTTCCCCTGTTATGTTTTGCACTTTCCTGGGACAAGTTAGTCCTATTTTCTTGTCTATTTCTCTCTTTTGAAATGGGAATGTCTGTCCTGTCCCATCATGGTATTTTGGAAATAGATAAGTTGTTTTGATTTCATAAGCTTACAGGGAGAGAAAATTTACTGTGGGATGGATTATGCTTTGAGTCTCACCAACATTTGATTTAGAAGAGATTTTGAACTTTGAACCTTTGAGTTGGTGCTGGAATATGACTTTCGGAACTATTGAGATAGAAAGAATATATTTCATGTGTAAGAAAGACATCATTTGGAGGAGGCTGGAACAAATGCTAGGGTTTGAAATCCCCTCCAAAATTCATGTGGAAATGTAATTATCATTGCAACAGGTAGTATTAAAAAGCAGGACCTTTTAGAAGAGGTTTGGTCATGAGAGCTCTACCCTGATGAACAGATTTAATTCTCAACATTTGCCATTAGTGAGGGAGTGGGTTAGTTCTCTTGAGAGCAGCTTTGATGTGAAAGCCAGCTCTGTCTTGCTCTTTTGCCATGCAGTGTCCTCCATCATATTACAATGCACCAATCAGGCTCTTACCACACACAGCCCTTTGGTATTGGACTTTCCAGCCTTTAGAACTGTGAAAAATAATTTTGTTTTCTTTTTTCATTACCCAGCTTATGGTTATCTAATATAGCAGCAGAAAATAGACTAAGATACTCTCACTTTTCAGGTGTTAAATAAAATTTACCTTTATTGTTGTTTTCAGAGAGTGGGGTGAATTGAATCTGGGGTGTGAAGGGGACTGAGGAGACTCATACTATCCAAGTATTTTAATTACAGAATGAGATGAAGATATTAATTGAAGGATTAGAAGATAAAATGAGAGTATTTCAGGAAGAAAAATTTGTGATCTTCTTGCTTATGTTTTATTTATCTGGCAGTCTCTCCAGTCTTAATCTGAGCCAAACTAGTACACCTAAATATCTATGTTAGTAACCGAACTTGTAGAAGAGTTTCATAAAATAACCATAAGGAGATTCTGGACAAGAACCTTAGGGGACTCTTATACAGAAACCATACACACTTTATTGCAGTAGTTATAAAAGTAAGTATTTTGCTGACTTGAAGGCTTCTTTTTGCTTCCTTCCAAATCCTGGGCTTGCAGGTTTTATCACAGCACTACAGGGAATCCAAATTGTGTTTAAAACTCCAGTCTCATGTCCAATTATCACTCGCCAACTTTATGTTTCCAGCCAGGCCTGGACTGGAGGGACTGATCTCTTCGAACTTTAGTTCTTAGACTTCCACTGTCACTTACCACTGCCTTTGCTTTCCTGATCTCCCGGGAAGTGTGTGTGTGGGGGTTACCAGCAAGACAATTCTGGTTCCAGTAGCCATTACTTTCCAGTTTTCTCCCTCTGTTCAGATTGACAGTGAAGCCAGACAGATCACCAATCCACTGCACAGACAAACAGGCAAGACTAGCTGGTGCCCCTTTCATGCATTCATCTTCACTACAACTGGTTCTTTCCAAAATCTCTTCATGTCGCTGATGGAAGAGAAGCAAAATAGTCAGTATGTACTCTGTGCCAAAAGAATAACAATTTTTCATGAATTTTCTCTTAACTCCCAGATACCTCTTATAAGGACTGGGAAAGACTTAATGTAATAGAATAGTCCTATCTTTCGTATGTCTTAATGGCATCAGTATCTTTTAAAATTTCCTACATGATTCCAGTATGCATACAAGGTTGAAATCACTGTTCTGGAGATGCTTGGTTAATTTGTTTGGGGATGGGTCTCAGGAGCTGATATATATTTTGTGTGTGTGTTGTTTTTTTTTTTGGTACCGGGGATCGAACTCGGGACCTTGCGCTTGAGAGGCAGGTGCCGGAACCACTGAGCTAAATCCCTGGCCCTGATATATATTTTTAAAGGTGTCCAAGGTAGTTTTAATGTACAGCATACATTGAGAACTATTTAATGTTCAGGTTGGTGTCATTTTTTCCCAAACATACTCCTTTGTCATTAATACCCTCCAGCATATTTGATTCCTTACTCCAAACCAGACCAAGGGTCACAGTGATCTAGCAGTCTACATTCATGAGAAATTATGGATCCATGTAGGCATAGAGCTTTAATGCCTGTATTCCTGAACTAATCTCCTTAATTAACTACCATTCATTCAACAAATGTGCATTAAACACTATGTGCCAGTGATTCTGTAATGAACTGTTGATACAATGACAAATAAGTTACTGTTCCTGACACTTCAAGAAGCTTATTAGATTCGCAGGGATGAAGGAAGGAGAGAGACATTCAGAGGTACCACAGAGAGTAATAATTCTAACAGTGGACGAGGGAACAAAGAATCACAGAAAAGCAACTAAAACATGAAAACAACTAAATCTGCCCTGAAAAGCCATGTGCATGAAGAGATGCTACTTAAGCTAAGTTAACCCTACCCCACCTAAAATAACCTCCATGATGTGATTTTTGCCTACTTCACCTCATACTGCTCTCCCTGATTTCAGCTTTAGCCATGCTGACCTCCTTTCCATTCTTTGAACATCCCACACTCTCTGAAGCCTTGAATTGTCACTTATGCCATATGCCTGAAATACTTTTCCCCTTTCCTGACTTTTAACTCCTGTCTAGGACTCTGCTTAGCTGTTACTTTCACAAAGAGGTGCTCTATGATGATAGTATGTGTTTTTGTTATACATCCAGGTCCAGCACATAGTACTTTGTTTATAGCACATACATCTTTCTTGTTCATCTGTGATACTCATACCTGTACATTCCAGGAAAGCAAGAAAAAGAGCTATCTCATTTTTCACTGGGTCTCCTGTCACAGTACAGGGTCCAGCACTACTGAATGAATCAGGGAATGAATGAATGAATTGCATTCCAGGAACAAAGGAAAATATGTGTTGAACCACAGAGGCATGGCATTCCATGGCACGTTCTAGGAATAGCAAACATTTTAGGTGGCTGAAATGTAGCACGAGAAAGGAGAGGTGTCCAGAGATGAGTACAAAGAAGTCAGCTACTAAAGGCCTTCTATAAAATCCTAGCGGTCTGCACTTCACCCTGTAGGAAGTGACTATCAGTAAGGTTTTAGTACAGAAGAATAAAAGGCTTATCCAATGAATTACTCTAGAAGCACTGTGGAGGATGGACTGAAAAAGAAAAACTGGTTTAAGTGAAATTAGGAGTTGTTTGGAAATTAGTTAGGAGTTGTTCCTGTACTGCAGGTGAAAAATGAAGGCTTCCCTGGAATAATGAAGTGGAGCAGCTCCATTCAAAAAGCATTTTTGAGATAGACTCCATAGCAATAGTAATTGCTGACTAATTGCATGTGGGAGTGAGTGAAGGATGATAACATGGGCTAGCTTAGGAGACAGGCTTCTTGGGATGCTATTAATGGAAATATAGAATTTAGGGAGAGGAAACTCTTTTCAGGGAAAGAAATAATGGGCTCAATTTTAAACATGTTGAGAGTTCTGTGCACCCACTGGGTATCTAGATACAGTATTTTATGCAGTTGGAAATGCATAAAATCTCACCTTGGTATCTTATTGATTGTAGATGTAACCAGTGTTCTCCAATTGACTGTGTGGTCTTCCAGTTTATGTACTAAAAGAAAAACTTTGGAAACTGACAGTGTCATATTAATTTCATGATTTCTGTTACTTTAGGCCACAACTGGCAATCAAAATAACTGCTTCAAGGAGAGTCTCTAAAGTCACTTTGTGGTTATTTTTTCAATTTAATACATACACCTATACTAACCCCCACTTAAATTCTGAAGTGATAACAATTTCATCACAGGTGGATATGTTATTATATACCTTTCTTGTTATATTCTGAGGTCTGTGAATTCAGGAAGGAAGTGTATTATTCTTGATAAACTTAGTGCCAATAATAATGGGAACTTGGATAGATAGATGGATGGATGGATGGATAGATGTGAAGAATTTATAATCTGACTTCAGGAATATGTGGCACTCTCTGGAGCTAGTGACCTAGAAATTAATCATATCCTACTAGTTAAATGCCTAATGCTTAAAAAGATACTGGCAAATAGAATGCAGAAGATCATCAAGAAGATCATACACCCTGATCAAGTGGGATTCATCCCAGGGATGCAGGGATGGTTCAACATACATAAATCAATAAATGTAATACACTATATCAATAGAGCCAAGG
>NW_004624837.1:167304-202883 GCF_000247695.1 Heterocephalus glaber | reverse complement strand
AATATAGTGAAAATGGCCATACTTCCAAAACTGCTCTATAGATTCAATGCAATCCTGACTGAAATCCCAACAGTATACTTCACAGAACTAGGGAAAACAATCCAAAACTTCATTTGGAACAAGAAGAGACCCAGAATAGCAAAAGTAATTCTAGCTAAGAGAGGCATGGCAGGGGGTATCACAATCCCCAACTTGAAACTATACTACAAAGTTAGTGTGTTAAAAACAGCATGGTACTGGCAAAGAAACAGACCAGAGGACCCGTGGAACAGATTAGAAGATGCAGAAATAACTCCAGACACACTCAGCCACCTCATCTTCAACAAAGGAGCCAAACACCCTCACTGGAGGAAAGATAGCCTCTTTAATAAATGAATGGTGGTGGAAAAATTGGGTTTCAACTTGCCAAAGATTAAAAATAGAACTGTATCTCTCACTGTGCACTAAACTAAAATTGAAATGGATTAAAGATCTAAATATTAAAACAGAAATGCTGAACTGGCTGGAACAGAGATTAGGTAGAACTCTTGAAGACACTGGTGTAGGAAAAGATTTTATGAACAAAACCTCAGTTGCCCATGAACTAGCACAAACTATCAACAAGTGGCATCTCTTCTTATTAAAAAACTTCTGCACAGCAAGAGAAACCACTAACAGTGTAAAGAGTCAACCCATAAGGTGGGAAAAAGTCTTCAACTACTGTACTTCAAACAAAGGTCTACTATCTGGAATATGTAAAGAACTTAAAAAAATCAGACCTCCCGATTTGAAAGACCCAATCTGAAAATGGGCATCTGAAATGAACAGACATTTCTCACACAAAGAAGTAGAAATAGCAAATAAACTTATGCAACGTGTTCAACATCAGTGGTCATTTGAGAGATGCAAATGAAAAGAAAGCTGAGATTCCACCTCACTCCAGAAAGAATGGCTGCTATCATGAAATGAACCAATAACAAATGCTGGTGGGGCTGTAGGGAAAGAGGAACCCTGCTCCACCGATGATGGGAGTGTGGAGTGGTGCAACCACTGTGGAAACCAATATGAAGATACCTCAAAGAACTAGGACTAGAAGTCCCATTTGACCCTGCTATTCCTCTGCTGGGGATCGTCCTCAAAGAATTAAAAGAATCATACCACAGTGATAAATGTGTTCCCATGTTCATAGCAGCACAATTTGTAATAGCTATAACTTGGAAACAGCCCAAAAGCCCATCAACTGGAGACTGGATAAAGAAAATGTGGGTTTTTTTAATAAAATGGAGTACTACTCAGCCATAAAAAATGAGAAATTAGAGACACTTATAGCTAAATGGATGCTCATTGAGGCGATACTCTTAAGTGAAATAAACAGGACACACGTGTAAATACCAAATCATTACTCTAGTGTGAGAAACTGAAAGTGTAAATTAGGAGTAAAAAGTATAATAGATAATGTGAAATAGTAAGAAAAGGGGCAAAGGGGAAGGGGAAGTGGGAGGGGTAGGGGAAAGGAAAGAAGGGAATGGAATTAATATGAGAAAATGAAAAAATGGAAATAAAGTCTTTGTAAATAGGGAGGGATGGAGGTGTTGTAGGGAGGGCAGGGGAACAGGGAAAAATAAGAAATGAGAGAGATTATGTAAAGGTGCAAATTTCCAATGATGAATGTCATTATATTGTATACCTAAAATGTACCAATAAAATAAAATTAAAAAAAAATAAATGCCTAAGTGAATTTTCAGTGAACTGTTAACTGCAGCAATAGAGTAGAGGAGATATTTATAAGTACTTTAAAATGGCTTTTTTGTGACATTTTCCCTGGGCAATGTGAAATAATCCAGGGATGTAAAAATTTCCACAAAAGACTGACTGTTCTTTGATGTATTAACCTCTGATGCTGATGCTGATGTTGAAAACTCTCAATTAGTAGTACTCTAGAAGCCAATAGGTGGATAATGATCAGATTTTTGTTTTAGGGAGATCACTCTGTGGACCATATGTAGAGGCTTGGGGAAGAAGAAATTATTCCAGTTGGACAGAGGAGAGATTATGAGGACCTGAAGTAATGCAGTGGTGGTGAAATGGAGAGTCCATTAGCTCATTTCTTCATCAAATATTAATTCATTGTATTATACCAGACTGTGGGATGCAATGGCAAACAAACCAGACAAGTTCCCATGTTCAAGGAATTTCTATACAGGTGAAGGAGATGTGTACCAATCAAATCATCACACTAATAAACATGAGATTTTGGTGTGGTAAATGTCATACATGAAAAATCAAACAAAAGCATCTCAGAGGTAAAACTGATAGAACTATTTTGTTTACAGGGTTATCAGAATAAGTAACAGACGTGTTTTTCTCTTTTTTCCTTACTCAAACTGATTTGTAAGACAAAAATAAGATGTGAACTGCCGTCAAAAAGATGTATTAAGTAACAAATTATGTGAAACAGGTTAAAGTGACTATTACTAAAAGGTGAAATCAATAAGCTCTGACTT
This sequence comes from Heterocephalus glaber, assembly GCF_000247695.1. The sequence continues at coordinate 200,400 of NW_004624837.1, read as the reverse complement.
ATAAATTCTTATTTTTCAGTTAATTCTGCTCGATTTTCAATTGGAATAATATTTTCATTCAATTGGAATAATGTGAATATGTTGATGAGATAGTTTATTGTACATCTGTCCATTTTGATTTTTTTTCATTCAGATGTTGCAAGAGCAATTGAATTACTGGAAAAACTACAGGAATCTGGAGAAGTACCAGTGCACAAGCTACAGTCCCTCAAAAATGTGCTTCAGAGTGAGTTTTGTACAGCAATTCGAGAGGTAGGACACTAAGATTTTAATATTCAGCCATATGTCCTCTGAATATAAAACAAGTCTTTTCCACACAAACAGTTGAAATTGTCAAGATTGGAACTACATCTTAACTTTCTGTTTTTAGCTGCTTAGACAGATGATAAAATATAATTTAGTCTGCTAAATCCTTAAATTAGATCCAGCCAGCATTTATATATTTATATAAAACCAAATGTTAATCTTATGGAACCAAGGAATAGATTGCCTCATTAGGTGACTGTTGCCTGAACTCTAAACTATTTATTAATCACATGAAGCCACCTGGAAATTCAGGTAAGAATACTGAAAATTAATAAGAGCTGAGTTTTTCTTAAAGAGCAGTCAAGTATTTATTTCACAGGAAAATCTGAAAAACTAACCTCCTGTTGTCTGAAGTTATAGTTATCCAAATACTACAATCTAGCATACTAATGGAAAAGCTGGTGTGCCTTTATAGTCAATACTTGTAATGCTTTCCTGGCTAATGTTCTCAAGAGGTGTAAGGTGAAATAAATGTGTTGAAATGACCATTTGAATTTTGTGTTGACTTGTGATGAAATTGACCATTCCACTAGTTAATTAAATTGGTTATAAGAAAAGTCCCTTGAGCTATATAAGCTATATAATCTTATTCAATAATTCATTACCCCTAGCCTATCAGGTACTAGATGATAGATAATTCATTAATCTAGCACACAGCCCATAAATCTAGTATATTTGCCCTTCTCAAGTTTCCAGTGATGAATTACCGACTGGCATCCTGTCCAAAGCCAGATGAACCCAGAGATTGCCTGGACAGTTTATTGTAACATAGAGCATTATACCTCTCAAGGAATCCATATTTTAATTACCCTTACTCTTGACTTGTGGCCAATGCACATTCCCAATAATACTTGTATATGTAGCTAGGGGTGCAAAAGACCCAGTTGACTAAGGTTGAGATGTAAAAAACTACAGATTTAAACTGTAGGCTGTGAAATGCAGTGAGTAATTTGGACTTTGCTGGGATTCAGCCTATGCTGTGATTTTGGAAAATCTTTGTCAGATGAAGTTTTTCACTATTTAATTTTTGTTAATAATGAATATAATTTGAATGAGTATAGTTTGAATAAGAAACTATAGTTTGAATAAGATATAATTGTATCTCCAAGTTTTAACCTAAGTATTGATCAAAGGCTTAAAAGAAATCTCCCAAGTGTCTGAGTTCTCTGCGACTGACTTCCCCTCAGTGGAAAATACATAATCTATCAAGAAACTGCACAGGCTTGCTTTTGGTTATACTCCTATCTATGACTACTGTGTAGACAGTCTAAATTCTCTGCACTTTTTCATTCTTCATACAGTACCATTCACCTGAGATTGTGTGGCCAGTTTTCCTTTTTTTAGAGTTTTACCATCTCTTCCGTGTCATCACATTCTGCTTTCCACAAAACTAAGTATAGGATGCATCAAATATTTGTCTCTGCTCACTGAGTATAAACAGTAGCTCCTGACCAATTCAGTCTAAGTTCATGGAAGTTATATTCCATTAAGATAAGTACACAATCCAGTATCAAAAAGTGACAAGACTATGGAGAGAAATAAAGAGGGATTAGAGGTGTCAGGGTAAGTCAGGATGGTCAGATTTTAAAACCTAATTAAAATAATGGAAGAATTCACTCATATATCAGGAGGAAAGTATTCTAGGCAGAGGAAACAAGTAAAAATACCCAGGGGCAGTAATGATCATAATACATGAGAATAATAGCCCCAAAATCAGTATGTGTGCAGTGGAATAAGCAAGGTAGGGTCCCTAGATAAGCTAGTAGAACACTGATCATCTAAGGACTCACAAGGCACAGTCAGAACATTGACCTTCATTGTAAGTGTGATCAGAGGCCCTTGGAGAGTTTTGTGTTTTGAGTTTTGTGTTTCTCTGGCTACTGTGAGAATACAAGAGTAAGCATAAGAGTAGAAGCAAGTGAGACCAGGAATAAAGTAATGAGGTCAACTCAGAAATGAAATGATGGCTGCTTGGAAAGAATTTTGTGGTTCAAAATTTCTCCGAAATATTTGTTAGCTAATATTTTAAACTGTGTTCTTGATTGCACTTATTGGAGCAAAAAGAGATACAGGTCACAACATTACCAGGAAGACTGTACAACAAAAATTGTGCTCAAAGAGAAGGCAGGGAACACTTTTGCCAAATATTTTTATTGCCTTTTATAAACACAACAGTAGTGATTATTACATGTTGAAGTAATCTCATATTTGGTTTATCCTTGAGTGAAACCACTGAATCAGCTCTTGGCATATATACAGGAAGAGAATAGTATGATGAAATTTTGCTCTTTAACTAAAATGGATGCATAAAAGAGATAGAAATTTACTTATCTTTTTCTGTAATCTGTAATAAAGACAAAACTGGTTAGATCAGTACTCAGAAAAGGGTATGTATGTACAGGAAGAAAAGCATTGCTTTATTGATAAATAAGTCACACTTGAATGCCAATACACAGCTTTATTTACAACACACATGTAGTGGTCGGAAATGTCCTTGATTGCATTTTATTGCTGAAGGATCTCAAAAGAACCCTGACCAATAATTAAATTAACTTATTCTATGAAAGTAATATAAGATCACGTGACAGAGAAATGGGCTGACATTGACAGTACGTTTTTACAATGAGATATGCTGGTTGATAAATGTATGTTCATATAAGATATTGAATGAGAAATGAAATAAAAATTTTATCATACTGATATACCCAGTAAAGATCACTTTTATGATTTTAAGCAGTTTTTAGCTTTGCACTGTAATGATTACAGTAAGTGACCTAAATGTTCAAAATTTAGAAGATTAAAATATTTATGATCCTGCCTTCAATTATTAATTATCAAAATAAATTGAGTCATTACACTCAATTTATATGATAAGTACAATTATGACATAAAGTTTTGTTCTTCATGCTTCTGTGTGTGTGTGTGTGTGTGTGTGTGTGTGTGTGCGCGCGGTACTGGGTATCTAACCCAGATTATTGTGTATTCTAGACAAGTGCTCTGACTAGCCCTTTTTATTTTAAGATAGTCTCACTAAGTTCCCCAGTTTGGTCTGAAATGTTTGATCCTCCTGTTAATGTAGTATAACAATAGAGTAAGAAAAGAAGCCAACTCCACAAGGAGCCTCCTAATAGCTGGGATTACAGGTATGTGCCATACGCTCAGCTCTTGGTAGTGTTCTATAAAACATCTTAATGTACTGTGTGAATTAGAAAGTGGCAGGCAGACCAATCTGCTTTATGAAAGAGCTAATGATGAGTTATATGAAAGAGCATAGGTTCAGAATTAACCAGAAAAAAAATAATGTACTTGGATCAATAGTAAAAAGAGTGGATGAAACAAGGGTAATGAAAGAGAAAGAGGAATTGGAGGAAGGAAGAGTAGGAAGGAATAGGGAAGAGAGAGACGGAGGGGAAAAGGAAAGAGCAGAGAAAGGGAAGGAGGGGAGAAGGAAAGAAGGAAAGAAAAAGGAGATGGAATGAAGAAGCTAGGGAGGAAGCCAGATAGGCAGCGGGCTGCTGATGCCGAAACATGCTTAGCGTAGTGTAATGGAAAAGTGCAGAAACAATATTGGCAATTAATTCAGGCAAACCTGTATCCACTTGCTTACTTGTCCATTTAATTATGTAATCCTTTGAAAATCACTTCTATGTTTTTGATTTATCTTCTTTTTTAAAATAAAATAAGACAACAGTAGCTTCATAGGAAGATTAAATTCAATGAGATATAATATTCAATACTTTGACTAATGCTATGTGGAATTAAAACATTGTGGTCAAAACCTTGGTGGTTTGAGAGACAGTTTAGAATTTTAATATTTCTAATAGAAATATTAATTAAGAAGATGAAAAATAATTCTGTAGTATTTAATCACTAAAAATTACAGAATTATTAGAAAAGGTTCCTCATTTTAAGAAATATGTTGACACACCCTACAGCTTTTAGATCAAGGTAAGCAACATGAGAAGAATGCTGGCCACCTTCTCTTCTGATTACAAGATAAGGCCTTGGTGACATCTAGCCACGTAAAGAGGAAACTTATGTGTAACATGGAAATTTTATCCCATATTTCATTGGATAAGGGAAAAAGAAAGTAACCATGCCAGTCCAGTAGATTAAAAGAAAAATTAAATGCAGAAAATTAAGGGATAACTAGGAATATCCCACAATGAGTTCACTTATAATGAAGGAATCTTCTGATGACAACTGCAGAGGTTAGGTGGTATATTTAAGAACACTTTAAGAAAGGTATTTTTTTAACTTATGGGACACAAAATTATATTTGAAACAAGTATTCATTGCATAATGATCAAATCAGGGTAGTTAGCATATTTATCATCTCATGAATTTATCATTTCTTTTTATTGAGAATATTTAAAATCTCTCTTCTAGGCATTTTGAAAAGTACAAAACTTCATTGCTAACTCTAGTCACCATACTATACAGTAAAACAGCAGAGCTTATTTCTACCATCTGGCTGTAATTTTGTACCTTACTGGGAAATCAGAGAGTTACCTGTACTTCGTGTTTCTTTGCAGCACTAATCACAATACCCAATACCCAATGGTCCTCCCAATTCTCCCCTCCTCCCTCTTCCCCACAGTCTCTGGTAAACACTGCTCTCTACTTCTATGAGATCAGTTTTCGTTTTGTATTCCAACTATGAGTGAGATTATGCAGTGTTTGTCTTTCCCTGCTCAAATTATTTCACTGAATGTAATGTTCTCTAGCTTCATCCATGTTGTCTTAAATGACAGGATTTTCTTCATTTTTATGGCTGAATGGTCTTCCATCGTATATATGAACTGTATTTTCTTTATCTGTTCATCTGTTTTGGGGCATTTAGGTTAATAGGAGTTCTTGGGTATTGTGATTAGTGCTGCAAAGAAACACGAAGTACAGGTAACTCTCTGATTTCCCAATTTCAGGTGTTGGATATGCCTATATTTTCACTCATTATGTAGGTTATCTAAAACAGGTTTTCTAAATTGAAGGTCTTACGTGGACTTCATTGCTGTAGGTGAAATAAGGATCAAATAAATACACACATACACACTCATATATATCTCTTTTAATTTAATTTTATTTTTCCTTTCCTTTTGTGCAAAAAAATTTATGGTAAAGTATGGCTCTTTGTTTCTTAATGTTTTAATATGTTTTTAATGTTTTCCTTTAAGCATAAAAAGAGTACCATGGGTTCATTAGGTAAAGCTATCTTCCTTGTATGATGACATCTAGAATAGTATTGGATTCATCAGAATTAACAAAAATGTATGTGACATTATGTTTATACATATCTCTCTCAGTTCACATTAAACTTAGCTAAGTTGGCAAATGTCAAAGAAAAAAAAGCTGATGGCTTTTACATTTGGTTTGATTTTATTTCCATTGCTAAATGTGATGGGACACAAAAGCCAGACTGTTGTGAGATAAGTTTTCTGCCAATGAGCATATGCAGCCAAGAAAGCTTATTTCTGAGCATCCCAAAAGTAAATCACACAATATAGGTTTTTTCCCTAGAGAAAAAATTCAATTTTAGAAAGGTGGAAATTTACCAAAACTTTATTTGCCACACATGAAAAACTTGACATATTTTCAAGCAAAAGAAACCATAAATACCTGGAGACAGCTTTATCAAGTCAAGTAGTCTAGAATACTTGAACTGGTGGATTGTTCAGAGCCAGAAAAAATTAGAGCAGCCTCTCTGTTCACTTGATAGAATCTACTCCTGAACTCTGACATTTTTCTAAATTTTAAATCCAGTTGTGGTGAAAGTAACAGCTGCGGCATTCCCTCCTACATGAAACTGGGTGAAAAATGCTCATTGTTTCAGTAAAACCCTGATTTTAATCTATCATGTGAATGTTAATGTCCTACTACGCGTGTATGAATAATGTCTCCTGGATACTTGAAAGGCCAAGTTCTTGCAACAGTGAAAAGTTGCTTAGTCAGGCAGACTCTGAACAGAAGAAGAGTCTTGCTAGGAGATGTGTATATGTACACACTTATGGAAGACATATGGGGTTTCTGGTCCAAGATCCACCCTGATGATTAATCTGGTGAAGACAGAGGTTTCACTTGTCACGGACACTTAATGCTTCGCCTAGCAGTGTGCATTAGAGTCAGACTGACAATTTTCCAAAAAAATGCCTTGCCTGCCCTGTTAAAAGTGTCCTCATAATTTCTCAGCCATCTCCTTAAATTTGTATTTTCAAGTTTTTTATTTAGAAATGGAGCAAAATATTCTTTTTACTATCTAAAGTGTCTTTGGCTTTTCCAGAGGAAAAATATTAATGTACTTGGCTGGAGCTGAGTCAGGAATTGCACCTTAAGTTTTGAGTAAAGAACAGTTGAATCTTTGACCAATTTGACAGTACAGGTTTATTTGTAGGAGGACTTTTTGATAGCTGTCAGGCCTAAAGAATGAGGACAGTCTTCCTGAACCAAGGCGTTGGCACTGAGCTACCTTCCCAGCACAGTTTATTTTTTTGTATTTTATTTTGAGATATAAAAAGAATGAAGATGTGTCATGTACAAGTGCCAACTCCCCATGATGAGTGTAATCTTTATGCACTGCAAATATGCGCTAACAAAAATAAAAATTAAAAAGAGAGAGATGGAGAGAGATAGGGTCTTGCTCGGTTGTTAAATTTCTCCAGCTGACCTCAGACTTGTGATCCTTTACCACAGCCTCCCAGAGTACTGGGATTACACCAAGCCCAGGTAAAACTAGTCTTTGATTCTATTCTACATTCACTACTCTGGTAGGGCATCTTGGAAAATTTTAATATACATACTGAAAGAGATTTCTGTAAAAGCATGGGAGTCCAAAATGGGAAACTCTTGTCAGTCCATCTAGGGAGATTTACAGACACGTGGAAAGATTGTAGAGCTCAATTATGTATGTATGTATCATGCATGTGTGTGTGTGTATTTTTATTAGTACATGTTTGTGGTACATCATGAACCCATTCACTGTGGGTAGCTGTTACAAGTACACGCCATGTCTTCTTTTGATGCCCCTTCCTCCTCCTCTTCCTCTTCCATCCCTCCATCTTTTGACTCCCTCCCCTTTTGCAAAAATCTATCTCCCTACTTCCTGTTATATATCCTTTTCTCTTTTGGTCTTTAATTTATTTAAATTATGTTAAGAAGAGGTTTGTCATAAATGGCTTTTATCAGATTGAGTTGGATCCTTGCATATCTATTTTCTTAAAGGTTTTATCCTGAATAGGTGTTGGATTTTGTCAGTTATTTTTCTGCATCTGAGATAATCATATGACTTTTGTCCTTGCTTCTGTTTATGTGATGTCTTACATTTATTGATGTTCATATGATGAACTACCTTTGCATTCCTGGGATGATGCCTACTTGTTCATGATGTATGATCTTTTTGTTGATTTGTTGCATTCTATTTGCCAGTATCTTATTGAGGATATTTGAATCTGTGATCTTGAAAGAGACTGACTTAGAGTGTTTTGGGGGTGTTGGGGTGTTTTGTTTTGTTTTGTTTTTCACTTGAGGTCTTTCATGGTTTGGGAATCAAGGTAATGCTAGCTTCCAGGAATGAGTACTCCTTTTTCAATTTCATTAGTTTGAGGAATATTGGCAATATATGTTCCCTGAAGGTTTTGTAGAATTCAGCAGTGAATCCATGAGGTCCTCAACTTTTCTTAGTTGGTAGAGTTTTTATTACTGTCTCAATTTCATTTCTTGTTATTAGATTGTTCAACATATTTATGTCTTCCTAGTTCAGTTTTGGTGATTGATCTTTGTCAAGGAAGATGTCCCACTTCTTCAAGATTCTCCAATTTGTTGGTATACAATTTTTCACAGTAGTTGCTAATGGTCTTCTGGATTTAGGCAGTATTTGTTGTAATTTTTCCATTTGCATGTTTAATTGCTTCAAAGCATGGGTCTTCTTTTGGTAAGTTTGACTAATGGTTCATCTCCTTTGTTTATTCTTTCAAAAAAATAGTTCTTTAATTCATTGATTCTTTGTATTGTTTTGGTAGTTTCAACTTCATTAATTTGCATTCTGATCTTTATTTCCCTCCTTGTACTAGGTTTGGGTTTGGGCTATTCTTGTTCTTCTAGTTTCTTGAGTTGCATTTTAGGTTGTTTATTTGAACTTGTTTTGTTTTTCTAATGTGAGCATTCACAGCATTTCCCTCTTAGGACTACTTCCATTGTGTCTCATGGGTTCTGGTATGTTGTACTGACATTATTGTTTGATCCTAGATATTGTTTAATTTCTTCCTTGATTTCTTCTATGACCCATTGAGAGTTCATAACTGAAGTATTTAACGTCTAATCAGTGAAAATTCCATGATTCCTTTCGCAGTTGATGACTAGTTTCAGGGCATTATAATCTGATAGGATACATGGGATGATTTTGATTCTTTTGTATCTATTTTAGCATGTTTTATGGACTACTATGTGGTGTACTTTGAAAAAAGTTCCATATACTGCTTGGAAAAATGTGTATTTTGTTATAGTTGGATAGATAGGTAAATATCTATTAAGCCCTTTTTCTCAAAGGTATGGTTCAGCTGTGATATTTCTTTGTTACATTTTTCTTAGTTGATCGGTCATTTTGTGACAGTGGGGTATAGAGGTCCTCCACTAAGATTGTGCTGGTTTTTATTTGATCTTTTATGTCCAACAGTGTTTTTTTTATGAAGTTTTATGCCTTGGTATTCAGTGAGTACATAGTCACAGTTATTAAATCATCCTATTAAATTTTGCCCTTAACTAATATACCTCTTCTGATCAGTTTTAGCATGATGTTTACTTTGAAAAGAAAATTGCTACCCCTGCTTGCATTTGGGGTCCTGGTACATAAAATACGGTTTTCCACCTTTTGATTTTTATTCTATGAATTTCTTTTTAGATTAGATGAGTTTTGGGAATATAATAGACTGTCTGATTCCAGTTTTTGATCCATACTGCCAATCTGTGTCAAACTAGGAAGTTAAGGTTATTCACACTGAGAGGTACTACTGAAAGATATTGACTTGTTCTTGTCATTACATACTTTTTCTGGTGTTCACTCCTTAATTTTTCTTTTTTTGTTTAACTATTCACCTTGCTTCATGTATTCATTCCATCTGACTTTTATCTTTGCTAGTTTCATGGTCTCTATTTAGGATATTCTTGAGTATTTTTGGGAGTGCTGATTTGGTATTCATGTATCTCTTAAAGTGCTTTTTGTTGTGGTATGTCCTTAACTTCTTCAGATAGTTTTCCAGGATATATTAGTTTGAGTTGAAGGTAGGGTTTTTGTTTGTGTTTTTTGTTTTTTGCTTTTTGTTTTTTTAGGGCTTGAAATATTTCATTTCAAAATCTCCTGTCCTTTAATGTTTGTAATGGGAAGTCTGCTGTAACCTTTCTGCTTGAACTATTTAAAAGTGAAAAAAACATTCAAATGTCTTTCTTGAAACAAAGGCTCCATTGTTGAAACCAACCTTTCCAAAACAATTTCATTTAATTTGAAGACAGAGGATTTGGAACACTTGAATTCAACTTGAGGTGTCTTGGAGAAAGCTCAAGAGTCTTGATGAAAGTCTACTCTGCTATGATTCTGAATTTAATTCTGTTTTCTACTAAATGCAATGTAAGCCACAACTTTGAACACTTGTTGCCATTAAGATGAGATCAAACTTGACAGAAATACTATAAATGGCATCAATATTTTCCTGTAAAAGATCATCTAAAATTTCATACTAAATTAAACAGCCTTCTCATTGAAATTTATGTTAAGCAGAACAGTTTTTTTATATATGAGATGGTTAACATGGATTTATTTTTTTTTCTAGGAAGCAGCCATCAATTTTTACAAGTCAATTAGGAGTCACATAACTTTTTGTAATATGTGAAATAACTCAATGACAAAGGAGGTAAACTTTTATACATATTTTGGTCTGTTTTGAGCTTTTATAACAAAATAGTAGAAACTGTGCATTTTAAATGGAATAGACATTGGAAGGGATGTTCAAGATCAAGGTACCATAATTTGGAACCTGACAAGAATCATCTTGCTTTATTTTCACATGGCAGAAGATGGAAGGGTGAGCTAGTGAGCTAGCTCCGTTGCTGGAGGAAGCTCTTTATAAGAACCTTAATTTGACAACTAGAAATAAACCCTTGTGGCCTAGTCACCTCCTAAAGATCTCACTTCTTAACACTGTCACATTGACGACTCATGAATTTTAAAAGGGACACATTCAAATCATGGCAACACACTTAATGGATTTGTTTTTCGATAATGCCACAATATCATCAGATTCTTAAAAGGAATTACAATTATCTTTTTTCTATCCCCATACCTAAATGAAGACAATTGTCTTAAAAGGAACTATGGTATCAGTGGAGAAATACTGCTCAACTTGTTAGTCTCTTATCTAAGGTCCTTCTAGTTCTTTGAGTCTATAGTTACCCAGCAAATACTCTATATATTTCTTCATAAAGATTACATATAATCTGCATGGAAAGCTGAGCACCATGTGGGGATTGTAAGAATATGTGACTATGTGAGGCTGTGAAACAGTTAGGAATAGTAGATATAATGGAGATTTTTAAACTGATGAAAACAGTCATAAATGAACTCTTTGAGGGTTTTAGAAGATATGATTAATTACTTTATGACTAAAATTGCAAAAAAGAGAGTGATTTCCTCACTCATTGAAAACAGTTTTCAAAGTACAGTTATAATTCTGTCTCTGCAGCTTTATCTGAGAAAAGACACATTTTTAATGATGTTCAGAGGGTATTGTATCATCGACATGTCACTCTCTGGTAGCAGGAACAGGGTCTGTGTGGCAGGAACTGTCTTAGACTATAATTTCTCTAATGGGTCATTGATCTTAAAGATATCTCAACAGACCCTTGCAGATAGTCTGTAGTGACTCAGAAGGCTGTTAACATCACTGTTGGGTAAATACACAGCCAAACCTTTTTTTGCCATTACAAATGATAAAATAAACAGTACATATTTCCAGAAGCTTGTAATTACATGTACTTACACAGCAATTCCAAATAATAGAGTCCTTGGAGAAACTGTGTTTTGTATAAGTCAGATAAAGTGAACATTCTGTCTTCTGTTGAGATCACAGGGGTGGAAGTAAGAACTTCTATTTTTGGCACCATAAATGACAACTGTTTTTTTTTTCCTTCCCAGTGAACGAGTCATTTAACCTTTTCTCGATTCAGCATTGCCAACATACATGGGGAGAAGTCTATTTGTACAAGCCCACTAAAATGGATGTTAAGTTATAAATTGCTATTTTTTTAAACCAACTTGATGCTATCTCTGATGGTGGATGACATATGCAAAAAATTAAAGTAGTATCACATATAATTTAAATATATACAAGGCAATTATTTTTTCTTTCTGTTTTTTTTCTCTTATGGAAATGTATAAGATTTAGACCCGAAAATTAACCATTACATCTTATGCTTATCATTTCTTTGTTTTTCTTTCTATATAATTTGATTGCATATATATTTCCTAAAATACATTAATTTTATTTGTTTAAAATGTTATAAAAATACATAATACTGATAAAATCTCTACAGGATGTCCTTTTTCACTTAATATCTTTCTACCAAGACTTGCTTATATGTTTTATGTTACTGTAGTTCATTTGTTTAGACTGCTATGTGATGTTCCATGATAGGAATATACCACAATTTATTAATGCATGCTCCCACTCATAGGCATTTCAGCCATTTCAAGTTTTCATTATGAGGACTGGTAGTACAGTTAACATACATGAGATTTTTGTTAGATGACCAAAATCTGTGGTATATATGTAGGTGTAGGATTTCTGAGTCATAAAACATGAGTGTTCAATTTATGTTCAATCTTTAGTATTAAAAAAAGCACAATGCCAAACATTTTCCAACCTTAGTTGCTCTATTTACATACTAACAAATGATATAAAATTTGTGCATGCCCATTACCTTCAACTCTTAGGGTATGAGACATTTGAATCTTTACCAATTAAGTGTATTAAAATGTTACCTCTTTGCAGTCACCATTTGCATTAATTGGTCACCTAATTGTTGAATATCCCCTGGCCATGCATGTTTCTATATCTGTGAAACATCTGTTCATGTGTTTTTCTATTGATTTGTACTTTTTACATAAATTTTTATATATTTTTATTAATAATTCTTTACTGGTATAAATGTAGTGACTATATCCTCTTACTTTGCAACTTATCTTTAAGGTATTGCCCATGAATAAAATTCTTAATTTCAAGTATTAACATTTTTAAACAATCAGTGCTTGTTTGTTATCTCACTTAAGAAATCTTTCCCTACCTCAATGTCTAAAAGTTATTTACCATATTGGACAAGGTAGTTTTAAGTATTTGAGATTAAATTTTAAAAAAATAAAAGTTATTTACCTATATTTTCTTCTGAAGTAAATATTTTATTTTTGAAATAATAATACTTAATGCATCTAGAGTTTATTTTAATATATAGTGTGAGGTTGAGATCTACTTTTATCTTTCATCCATAAAGACAACTTTTTATATCTAGCTTCACTTATTGAATAATGCATAAATTCTTTTTAATCTACAGCATCACTACCCTTTATATCTGAATTCCCTTATTAACTGGTCAGTTTATCTGTCCTTTTACTAATATTCTATTTAATGTATTGGTAGATCCAAGACAATGAGTATTGAAGAGGAATAACATATAGTTTTGATTCCAGCTATTATGATACATCACACATCATTCATGGATCACTGGGCTAAGATGAGTTTGTGATATACATTAAAGACTGGTCTCTGAGGGCCAATGGGGACAGAAAAAACATTAGACACAGCCTAATGGACTTAAAAAAAAAATAGTTTCAAATCCGTGAGTTTTGAGTGTGTCTTTCTATTTCTTTTATTAAAGTTAATAAAAATGTTAAAGAGTCATCTAACTTACTAGGTTGAAGGTAGAGAATGTTTAAGCATAACAAAAATTAGCACATAGTATGATGTCTGCCAAATGATGAGCATTTAATAAATATTTATTGTATGTATCAGGGAACTTTTTAAGACAAATCATATTCTTTAGTAGATGAATAAATTTTTATTTTCATAAACCTTACATTTTTAATGGGAATCTGAACACAAACAAATCCACACAAAACATGTTAACAGTACTAGCTCAGAGCAGTAGAATCGTGAGATTCTACTTATATCAGAATAGCTTCCACCCTTGAAAAACAATCTGTAATCAAAACCAAAACTTTTAAGGTTCCATATGTATTTGCATAAAAATGTATGTTGTCATGTATGTGCAAATATGCAACACAGATTTTCATATAGTAAATTATACATATTTATGTGACTTACAAATTGTTAAAATGTATAGGGTCAAGACAAGCTTAGTTCTGTTGTTCTTAGCCATTGGATAATCATGACCTTCTCTGCCAAAATGGGGACATATATACATTTTTTCAAAAAAATGGTGATGTACATATATTTTTCAACAAAATGGGGACATACATGCATTTTTATTAAAAATTCAAGTAGTTGGTATATCCGAAACTGTTGCACTTGGTACCTTGATCTACTATCATTCCTTAATTTTTCAGGTGAGGAAATACTATGCAGAAAGTTAAAGTGGTCTTTTAAGCTAATTATTACCTGAGTTAGCATCAAAGTGTCCTGAATCCCAGTCCTTTCTACCTGCCATGAATAGTGATAAAAACAGAACATTCTGACGCTTGGAAAGAACGAAACTCATCATTAATGTATCAGTAATGAAGTTAAAATAATTAGAAAGTTGCAGTAGTATTTCCATTTCTATAATCTCTATTCATATCAGTGTTCCATTTTTGCCAATAATGATTTTTAAAAATGTTTATCTTTCAGTTCTTTCTTTACCCCAGTCAACACAAGACAGTACTTTAGTAGTGTATTCTATTATATATTTCTTATCCAAATTTCCAGGAGGCAATGTAAAAAGTTTAATTACTAATCATTGTGTAATTGGTATTATATCACTAAAACATTTATGACATTTTCAGATTTCAGCCCTTTCTGGAATTACATTTTCTCCATGCTACTGCTGTTCTCCACAGGACTTCCCAACTAGTCCTACTGCCTAACATCTAATCCAAAAATAATTTGCTACCCATTCTTTATTTACTAGTTCCTAGTGGTACAGTCTTAGCACCCCACCATACTAGTTGATGGGTAAGAGACAGCATTAATTTTGAAAGGCATCTTAAACTATGCCAAACACACACAGAAAAATAATACAGTGAACCATTGACCTTAGAGTCACCAGGTGAGGTACTTAGAGGCCAGCAGAAACACACCCTCACCCTCTCTACAGTCTCCTCTGCTTCTGGAAAATGGGCCACTAAACAATGGCACCAGGGACAGAAAAATCACAGAGGTCTGGATAACTGATAGAAGCATAATTTTGATGACAGTGGACAAATGTGCATTTTCTATGCTAATTCCAGTAATGTTAGTCTCTGAGGTCAAGAAAGGAGAGGTGAATTAGTCTTTCTAGAAACTCCAGGGAAGAGATTAGTATTTTCCTTTCACTGATTTTTGTGACATCATTTTCTTCACACATCTTCCTATACAGCTTCAGGACTTTCCATCCGGGGGAAAACAACAAGCATGCAGCCATGCAAGAAGGACAATGTCTAATACAGTTTTCTACAGAATAGTCAAGGTTGATTTTTCTGAGGAATATAAATATGTATGAGGAAAATGTGGGAAAGTTTATTGGCAGCGCAGCAAAACTGAGTCCTTCTTTGCAGAGTTTTGATTGGAAGGGTGGTCTATTAATTTTCCTCTATGATGACCTGTTTTGACTGCCAGTTATCATTAATGTATTTCAGACAATGAATTGAAACTGAATTCTATTAAAATTTATTTGACTATTACTCAGTTTGCTCATATATGGAACAATAATTACTTTGGTGTCTAGGATAGAACTAAATTAGCTACCAGTGCACATTGAGAGAATTAAGATGGCTAGACATTAAGAGAGTAAAACAGACTTTACCAAAAAAGCCAGAAAATATGCTCTTCCTCCAAATATAAAACGTTTGCCAATTACATTTGCGTGAAGATCTCAAATGTAAGTAGCCAAATAACAAGATTGGAAGAAATTCAAGGTTAGAAAATTATGGGGACATACTATAGCTCAACAGAATCTCTGAATAATAAATATTTTAAATGTTTGAAGATAGTCCTATGACAGGATAGTAATTCATTAATTACTGTGGTTGAAGAGTTTGTAATTATGAGCATGATTCAAATCACACTGTTGATATTTCATGCAAAATACCTTGCCACGCATAGGCAATTATTCATACAATAGTTTAGAGGAAGCGATTCATTTAGAATGTTCATTTGCCTTAATTAATTTGGGCACATTATTACAGCTGAGGGGGGCATTTTTCAAAATCTCCGTGACATTAGGACTCAAAGTAATAAAATTACTGAATCAAGCTTGATATTCAAATTTCCATCTTAGAAAAAATAAAGTTGGGTGATAAGGAGTCCACTTAAAATATTGGCTTATTTATTCATCATGACATAAAAGTAAAAATCAATGAAATATCCTAATTATGGCTTCATAGTACTTGAACTCCTAGGTGCAAAGAGAAAAAGTGACACATCAGACCGCGCCTGCCTTGAAAACATAAGGTCCTTTTGAGCCCCAGTACCACAAAAAAAAAAAAACAAAAAAGTGACATATACACTCTTTTTTCACAGAACTATACAAACAAAATTTCCGCAACTTGAAGTTCTGTATATGAAGATTGGACTCTACTAAGCCACAGTTTTAATATAAATCTCAGAACATCTATTTTACCTTTAGTTTTACTAGCTAAATAATCATAATGACTTAATAGTGGAAAAATAATCCAAGTATTAACTAATATGTTCTTATTTTAGAAAATATTTCCATTTTGTAAAAATTTCTAAAAGTATTCTCCTTTCCTTGAATTCCCAATAATGTAAAGGTTCACGTTTATTATAAGATTCTAGAAAGTTTTGACCATCAAATACTTACATTTAATTTTGAAAGTTGCTTTATAGTGAATACTTAATTAAACAAGAGTTTACAACCAAAATGTTCATGAATTAATCAAATTTTAGAAGATCACAAATAGTGAGTTTCCTTTTGGGAAAGCAATAATTATACTGGCTTGGAAAAGATATTTATAGAATTATATTCCAATGTGTTTTGTATTCACATTCTTACTGGAAAATTTTTTTAATGTAAGATGAGGGGGTTTCCTAAATGCAAAGGCATATGTGATTTGTTTTTTTTTGGTACCTGGGATCAAACTCGGGAACTTGCACTTGCGAGGCAGGCTCCAGAACCACTGAACTAAATCCCCGGCCCAAGGCATATATGATTTGAATCTATGAAACTATTTAATTTGTTTTGAAGACAGTTGCATTGTAATTCAGTTTGTTGATTTGATTTCCTAATTGAAAAAAAAAACTTTAGTGGGATTATATTAGAGAGTGCAATTCAATATACATAATTTCATTTTGATGTAACAAGTTATTCAGGAAATAAATAAGTTTACGTGATGCGCTACCTCCAAGGGACACTTCCTGTTCCCACACACTTCTGTGGCCTCCCCTCTGACCTGGCCTTTGACAACAAAATGACTTCTGAGATCATTTCTTTGCCTTCTCTCTTCCCATCATCTTCATGCTCTAGCATGGCGAGAAGAGGGAAAGCAGCCAGTGGTATCCCTGTTGTTCTCAGCCTAAGACTCCTTCATTTGGTCTGTGATACTCATGCCTTCAGAAATGTGGCAGTTACTAGTCTTAGGAACTTGGGGCTCAAATCATTTCTAGGGAAATACTTTTTCCTTAACCTTTCCTAAGTTGTACAAATAATTCCTTAGTCTTTTCTGTGAAAATCATAAATATATCACATTAATAATTTTCATGTATAGAGGTAGATGAGGCCCAAAATTTGTGAATGCAAATATATATAAGATAGTGCATTATTAGCCCTATGGAAAAATATGAATTTTCAGTTTGCACCTAGCACCTGGAGGAAGAACATTTTGTATTGTGCATAACTGTACAATACATAGTCTGGCTATAATCTTGGCTTGACAAGTTTCTTCCACTTAGTACTTTCACACAAGAGACTTTGTCTTCTTTTGTGGACTCCTAGTAACCCACAGATAATGATCCCAAATATATAGTTGGGGCATGAGAGGATAATTGCAATTTTGTGCATCTTTGAAACATTTTTCAGTATTCCATGCTTGCTGTCTGGCCCACTTCTGTTCATTTTACACAGCTGCTTATTCTTTGCCCTCTGCAAAGGACTTGCCCAGTGTGTGTATGGCATCAGTTATGATCACGTGGACTGGCGCAGTATATCTTTCTTCTTATTGGAGGAAAGGATATAGCAATATCTCCAAAATTTCTCAGGTACCAAGTAAGACTATCGACTACACACTTTGGAGGAACTTTTTGTTTTTATAGTCATCTTAGATTTGAATATTAATTGTTTTAATTTTCTACCAATTGACATTGTGTCCAGAAAGGACCAACCTTTTCTATGATACCCAGAAGTCAGAAGCACCAACTAAGTGCTAAGTATGGGACTGGATTTCCCCTAACATACTCTTTTTCATCTTGTACATTTATCACAGAAGGGAAATACTATGTGCTTTGAGTTCCTAGACAGACCCAAAATCTGTTAGAGTTAGCAGAATTTACCAGAGACCTGGAACTATCAACTTTCATCTCCCTGTTTTACTTCTAGGCTTCTAATAGCTTTTACCATGAACAGCTGTAGAATTTGGTCCAATACTTTTCCTCCAACTAGTGACAGGATCATGTGGCTTTTGCCTTTCCTCTGTTAAAATGATGACTTTGGGGGTGGGTCTTCCAATGCTGAACCAACACTGCCATCCCTATAACAAAACCACTTTCTACATACTGCCAGATCTGACTTCCAATAGTTTGTTTTGTTAAACAAATTTCTATCTATGTTCATACTTTTTTCTTCCATTATCTTTATCCAGCTTTAGGATTAGCACAATGTTGAGTTCCTAAAGTGAGGGGAGAAGTGTTCCTTCTTTTTTCTGCTTTAATTGTTTGATATAATTTATCGTTAAAATGTATAGCCTGCTGTTGTCATATAGGTAGGTTTTCAAGCTAGGAATATACTTTCTTTAATAGGTGCTATTCAAATTTTATATTTCCTCCAGAGTTAGTTTCATTAATTTGTCTTCCAAGGTACTTCTTGAAGTTGTCAAATTTATCTCAAAAAGGATTTTTGTAGTATGCTTTCTATATCCTTTTAAATTCTGTAGAATCTGTGGTAATGTCTCCTAGATCTTAATATTGTAATTTAAAAAATGTATAACTGATATTGTGTAACAGGAAGAAAAGGTCTAAAAGAGCAGGGGAATTGGGAGGGGTAGGGGAAGGGGAAAGGGGAAAGGAAAAAATATGAGAAGAGGAAAAAAATGGAAGCAAGGTCTTTGCATATAGGGAAGGGTGGAGGGGGTAAAGGGAGGGCAAGGGAAGGGGAAAAAAAATAAGAACCAAGATACTCATGTAAAGGTACAAGATCCCAATGATGAATATAACTGTATTTTATACTGAAAATGTACCAATAAACTTAATGGGAAAAAAAAAGATACATCAGAACACAGAAAAAAAATATATTGTCATATCTTTCTCTTTTTTTGGTACTGGGGATCGAACTTGGGACCTTGCACTTTCAAGGCAGGTGGCAGAACCACTGAGCTAAATCCCCGGCCCCGGTCATATCTTTCAATTTTCTTCACATAGCATAGTTTCTAATACTTTTAATGACCTGGTTACTTTGCTGCCTTTAACTCCTGAGTTTCTGTGGAATGCTTACTGGAAATATCTGATTATATAATTTCATATTTTATATGATTGGTTTACATACAACACTAGGTAACAGATAATATACTTAACCAAGAGACCAGAACTGGGAGAACTGAAGTATAACTTTGTCTTGGACTGAAATGAAGACAGTTTGAAAAAAAACAGTTAATATTACTTTGGGCATAAGTCAGTTGGCTTATGCTTTTAATAGCTATACGGCCATTTAAATTTCTGACAGTATAGTATATATATTATTGTCTGGCCATCTACTTCTTAAAAATCTTCAAAATGCATATTACTCAGTGAGTGATACTCAACAGTTTTTCAAATTATGTATATGTCTATTTTAAGACTCCTGAGATGTGATTTAAAAAAAAATCAGAGCATACCAGTGGCCATGGTTTTCTGCCCAAAGCTTGGCAGATTTTTGCCAGGCTTCTCCAGTGGTGCTCAGATGGAGTATCATGCCTTCTGTCTGAGATGAAGTCACCCTCAGCCGTCTAAGCAATCCAACTAAGCGGATGGAATTGGTTGGAAGAGAAAATGCATGTCCAGGTGTCCACAGAATTTCTTCCCCTGTAGAATACTCCAGGTCTGGTTGAAGTGCCTCATTTATGAGATCAGAGAAAATATGCATCTTAAGCTTTCAGAGTGAGTTTCCCACAAAGGTTTCATTTGAGCTAAGCAAGATTCTGCTCATTTCTCTACCAAACTACACATTTTTTTCATGTAATATACATTGAAATACTTTGGTTTAAGTTGCTGCATGCCAGTATTTTTTCAGCACACTACTTTCTGCTTTACCTTGCAGCTTCTGGCTGACAATTCTGTCATCATTTACACTGGTTGTCACATTCTTACCATCTTCCTTAAGTGCCAAATGCAGAGCAGTTCAGATGCAATGAGTCTGGCTTTTGACACTGGAGAAGAGTCTCTGCTCTAGAATTTCCTAGTGGTGCGCCAGTCCTGCTACCTGATAGTAATGATGTCTGACAGGAACTCCTCAGAGTGAAGCGAGCCCAGAGGCAATTACTGACCTCCAGTGATCTTATCCAGTGGTTGTATATTCTCACTTTGTTAATTAAAGGTAGGCACTCAGCTTTGCTGAGCACCTGCACTGTTAGCATCTCTGATCTGCCTGATCAGAGACAATTAAATGAGATACTAGCTACTTCCTGATTAGTGAATTAATTAGTTCCTAAGAACTTCAACCTAAATTATATCAAAGGACAGATAACCTATGTCTGTGAGGAAAGTCAAACTCCGTCTAGTTTCTTTTCTGTCTTAGCAGCAGGACAGAGGTCTCCTTAACCTTGGGTATTTGAAGAGTGAAGAGTTGGAACTTTGTAAGTGAGAACCGTGGCACTAGGCAGATGGCCTTTCGTAATCATTATTATACTTTTGTGGGAGGCAACTCAAGCATCGTCAAAGAAAACAAATGCTACGAAGTTTCAGTCAAGTTGCTAACCATCCATTATCTCACTATATGAAGCTGAAAACAGCTGCTTCCAGGTTCCCTCTTGCTCTCTTCTCAGTGTTGTAACATTGCAGGGATAAATATTCCCATGTGGACAGTAAAACTGGAGTACATAAATGAAAAGTGAAATACAAATGTGTTAAATTGATGATATAAAACACATGTAGCAGAATTGCTTTTTACACATTCTAGGTATGAAGGCAATGGGTTGCAAATACTAGCAAAGTGTAAATGAGAAAGAATTGATGTTTAGCAACATTGAGATCTTACACATTAATTTTTTAAAAGAGGGAGGAAATATAAAAACTGACACTATAAGACCTCACCACCTAAAGAAGAATGCTCTGCAATTTGAATTTTCTGTTGATAGCCTCTGAGCCTCAATATGGTCATAATTTTTCCTTATTATGGAGCACAATATTCATATAAAGAAAAGTTAA
Organism: Heterocephalus glaber; assembly: GCF_000247695.1. The sequence continues at coordinate 179,296 of NW_004624837.1, read as the reverse complement.
GAGCAAACTTCATATAAATCTTGCATAAGAAGAAATCTGTCAAGCTAAGTGGTGGAATGTGGGGGGAAAAGAATAAATATTCCAGGTTTCCCACTAACAGTCTCTTCCTCTTTGCTGTTATTGGCAGGAATATGATTTCAATCAGGTGCCTACACCCCACCTCTTATCCTTACGTCAGTATGACTCAGGGAAGGGCCACCCTATCCTGTGTAAGGAGGGTAAGTCTGACAGGTTTACTCTAAGGCAGGTGTCATGACCTCATTCCTCTGGTTAGTCCTGAGTTTGGGGGCAGACCTGCAATCCTGATCCAGACAACATCACATGAATGGAAATTCAAGGGTAAGTTTCTGATAAAGATATCATAGTTTTCAGAAGACACATGGGAACAAATGATGCCCCCTTTGCAACTGCTGTCTTGTCCAAGTGGGATTTTAGGACTATGACAGCTTTTGTAGGGCTATGAGAACAAGACTCTAAAGACAAAGTTGACAGAGGATTCCACTGGAGTAAACACCTAAGTCCTTGATGGCAAGATAAAGGACCTCAACTAATTATCTGGATTGACATTACTTTCAACATTCTTGTTAGCTTTTCTCAGTGTTTGAGCCAGTAGTTCTCAAGTTTTACTGCACATAAGAATCACCTGGAGAGCTTTAAAAAAACCTGACTCCCAGCTCTTACCCCATTGCAATGTGATCAGAATGTTGGGGTGGGAGCCAGATGTCACCACATTTAAAGGATCCCCAGGAGATCCTATTATGTAGCCACATTTGGGAAGCATATGGTTTGAACCATTGTGAGTTATACTTTTCATTTCCATCTGACTTCTTCCTAACTGAAATGACACAATTTAAACTAAAATAATTGAAGCTGAAAACATTATTTGTATGAGTACACTGGATAATAAGACAAAAGCAGTATTAAGAAGAGTATAATGAAGAGTCAGAAAAATGCTTTAGTAGTTTTCAAAGGGGATGCTAAATCAGTTACTTAGCAATCAAATTGAATGGTATTCAAATGTAATCAAGGACCTATTACTCTTGATAGAGTAGTCTCACTGATTATTTCCTTTTATAAAGCTTTGTGTCTATTAAGTAACCTGTAGTTTAATTTATGTAAAATAATTTAAAGTGAAACTCCTTCCATCTTTATTAAATTTGGTCCTTGAAGAATATGTCTGCCTAATAGAAACATATATTGGTTTCTATAATATCTAATTTCAAGAAAAGAAGATGAGTACATGTACCAACTCCCCACGATGAATGTAATCATGATGTACTGCAAACATGTACTAACAAAAATCTTTTAAAAAAAAAGATTAGTCATTTATTACAGATCCCTAAACACACACACTTTTTATTTCCCATTGGTGACTCCTATGTTAAGGTCACCTAGCATTTTCTCTTTACCTGGTCCACAAATTGTAATTTAGGAAACACTTCACATAGAAAGACAGCAAACCTGACAGTGTACTGTGAATCCTGGCAACAATTCTGTGACTTAACCAATTTACAGAAGAGACATTTTCTACTCTATGGAAGGGTGTACTTCCTCTTATTTTGAGTAAGGGCATTTCTCATTATTTATCACTCCAGTTCAAAGCCTATAGAAATAACTCAAGTCCTTTCTCTTATCTGAGATGCAGCAGCCTACTCCTCTTCATGTCCATGAAATACTATGCATTGGATCCAGAATCTTGTTGAGAATCTCAGTGTCACTCTGCATCCAAGACTGGATATTTTGGGTACCCTAAATCACCATGGCCATGTCTGTGATCATAGTATATACATCATAGTCTAGTATGACAGCTGACAGAGAAAACTTCCATTTCTAGAAAGATCTGGATATCTCACAGCTATTGTTCATCCCATCCTTCTTCTTTTTCTTTTTTTTTTTTTTGGTACCAGGGATTGAACTCAGGTCCTTGCACTTGCAGGGCAGGCAACAGAACCACTGAGCTAAATCCCCAGCCCTCCATCCCTCTTCTTTATTGCTTAGTTGTTGGGCTCAGGCCTTGATTTTCTACTTCATCTTCAAATGAAATTATAAAAAACTGAATAGCTACAATATACCTAAGCATCCCTGCTCTCAACGGGAAGCCCAGCAGGACACGCAGTTTAAAAAACAGAGCTGGTATACTGACATTTTAATGGGCCTTGCACTTCATGACCATACTAATGTAGATTTTTCAAATTTTATAATGGATAATTTGCTTAACAAATGAAAACAGTAACTAATCAGTCTTATTTTTGAGTGAAAGATGTTTAAAAATATACAGTTAAATAGACAGCTAGAACATAAAGAGTAAAAACCATAGACTTGAAAATAGGTATAGAATCCGAAGGTTGTTTTTCTTTAATGCTGAGTTATGCTGACAATTATCTCTGATAAAAATCAATGGGCAATGTGACAGGAATAATCAGTGTCTGAGAGAGTGTGTGCATCCATCTAAATTGACAGCGTTTATCTGATTGAGGGTAGATGCTAATGAAGCACTTCAACCTAATTAAAACTTTCTGAGCTTTTCTTTGCCCTACCCGAACCTTTTCCAAACTGACTTAGATTTTTATATGATTTAATTTGAAGGATATGGAAATACAAAGGCAGATTTTTGTCCTCCCCAAAGGCAGGTTAATAATGCATTCAGATTCAAATCATATTTCACATTGATAAAACTGACCTACTTTTTCTTTGAGATAGAAAATGTCATATGAAATATTTTTCACATTAAAAATGTTGCTTTTTGGTGCCTTTCTTCTTACATACTATAATTAAACTGGCATATCACTTCCAAAAGTTAAATGAAGTTTGGTTCATTTTCAGATCTAGGCTTTTTAATGAGTTAGCATCTCTGCTGCCTGTGACAAGTGCACACTTCTCTGTGTGCCGGGGATTTTTTTCCAGCAGTAGTGATAATGATGCAGATGTTTTTCTTTGTAGGGATTTTCCAACAATGCCCCTAACGAAAATATATGCCTACTTCCTGGAAAATTTTAAAAAATATCATTTTTTCAAAACAAAAATTTCAAATGCCCTCATCTTAACATGGTGAATGTAAACGGCTATTATTTTCTCCACGTCATTTTTGCTGTGTTCTATTCCAGCAGGAAAGTGATGCATTTCCTCATTTTACTTTTTATAAATTGTTTTTCTGATCTTGCTAGAGAAACAACTTTTACAAAATCTTACCCAGACCCCAAGTGGAATGCAGACAATTAGAGCAGTAGGGTCAAGTTTTGCAAATTGCGTCGGAATTGATTTGCAATGTCATTTTGAACCTTACATCAGGTCAGCTGCATCGATTTCAACATAGAAACAAATGTAATTCCAAGAAGTAATAAGTCCTTAAATTTACAAATGTGATTTTGCCTTTTGAGATTTACATACAGTGGATGGAAATAATAAATGTAGATATAAATAATGTTTTAACAAATCTTGTATTTTTGGTTTAAAAAATGTGAAATCAAAAATGCAGCTGAGTTTTTTACAAAACAAAATTCCATATAAATCTTCAGGTAAAACTGAATTCTTGCTGTTCTCTTACCTCAAAGAAATATTTAGGATCAAGGAAGATACCTCAGTCGTAGGGCACTTGCTTAGCATGTGTGAGCCTCTGGGCTCCTTAACCACACCACCAAAATAACAACAAAAAGAGCATTTAAATTTCATTCAAAAATCAAGACTTCTGTCAGTTAGCTCTTAAAAGCAGAAGTTCCATCAGATATGCAAAAGAGATGTCTTTTCTTGAATAGGATAATCCTCCCATACCACCAGATGGGCTACAGGGTGAAATGAGAACCAAAGATATATGTTGCTCAGTCATAAAAAATTTTTTTTCATATTGCTTCTTTCTGGTAAGAGGACTCTGTCAAAATGCCATATCAGACAACATCAAAATATTCTACTTTTCGAGACATTTTTACCACTATGAAAATCATCGTGGGCTTCTTCTTTTCTTTCCTTCTTGGGTAACTGACTCATCATAGTCATTAGAATGTATAATTAAACAGTTTATCAGAATAGAAGGTCAAGAACCCTGGACCATATGGATCATTCAAGCCATATTAAGTGTGGTTTCATTTGGGTGCATCTCTGGCAAGTAATCATGTGGCATTTTTGAGAAGTCACATTGACTGTCCTTTTTGCAAAATAAATCCTAGAAAATTTTTTAGGCTTTATCTTCATAAACAAACTATGCCAAATTATGCTCATTTACTTGCTCTATTTCAATGATCTATTTTAATCATAGGAAAACAGAGAACAAAATCACTATTTGTGTCAGTTTAGCTCTTGAGTGAATAAGGTTAAAGTTAATCTCTAACAAAAGTCAGCTTGGGTCAGGGATTTAGCTCAGTGGTTTTGCCACCTGCTGTGCAAGCTCAAAGACCTGAGTTCAATCCCCAGTACCAAAAAAAAAAAAAAAAAAGTCAGCTATAAGCCAGTATCCTTAAACTCTTCCTCCTTTTCTCTTTCGTTTTTTTTTAATTGAACCTGCACATACAAGAGCGAGGGGTCATTTTTGGTTATAAATCAGGACCTAGTGAATGTTTTATGGACCTAGTATCCATCTTATGCATGATGCCAGGAACTTAAGTTGAAGGTAACAGAACACAGAAGGGAACATGCAGTTTTTCTCACACAAAATGGCAAGTGTAAGAAGTGGCTAGACTGATCTGGAATTCTTCATTCAGCAGCTTCTTTTTTTGAAAAAAAATTTTACTCACCCAATGCACCCACTAAAGTTTTCATCTGAAGATGAACAAGGCGATGTTTGCCTTTTTGTTTCAGCTCTCATGCTGCAAACAAATGTTCTCATCATCTATTTATTGTCCTGTTCTCATCATCTATTTATTGTCCTACATTTGTAGGCTTTTTGTTGGTGATTTTGCTGTTTAAAATGATTCATACTGAAGGGCTGTTGGCTCCTAAGAGCATGAAGTCTCAGATATGCATTCCAGAGAAGATGCATTTGCTAGAAAAGCTTTACTTGCATGCATTATAGTGCTGTTGGCCTTGCATTCACCAATAATAAATCAACAATTGTGTATTAAATACAGCATATTTAAACAGAGATACATGTAGGACAAGTTTAGGAATGACTGGTTAGTGAAAATGTTGTGAACAGAGGCTAACACAGGAACATAATCCTCTTATTTTCTCTGGAAGCAAATGTTCAGTGTTTGTTAAATAAACATTTGTGGAAATTTTATAAATCATTACTGTATATAACAAGAATAAATGGCACTCATTTCAATATAACCAATTGAGAAGATAGATCAGGTCTAAGGATACAGTTGATCAAATAAATGGTCCTAATTCATAATTTTACAGGATACCTACAAATCATGACAATAAAACAAAACTACTTTTCCAAGTTCCATGGATCATCAAATTGTGCCTCATAGTAGTGTTAGTATAAGATGAAAGAATTGATTATAGTTGAGACACATAACCTCAGCTATCTGATCACTTCTTAGGAAAAAGACCAAATCTTCTGTCACTATTTTGAAATCCATTTTGAAAGCCAGATGCCCATTATCTTAAAAGATATTTAAATGATCCTAATATCACTGCATTGGTAATTGGATTTCAACATGTAAATAGGGGGGAGGTGGACATGGGCAATCAGACCATAGTGCCTTTTATTTTTCAATCATCTTTTCATAAATATATATGTTATATTTATACAGTTAAGCATGGTGGCACCTTTAAAATAATATGAAGAGTTAAATTCATAGGGATAAATGTTCATAATATTTTAAGTGAAAGATCAGATTATGCAATAAAATTTAAAAAACTTAAGAAATAATTCTTCGCCATCTGTCTCTTAGATCCACCACAGAACTTCCCGCTCTGGGAACTATCAGCCTCAGAGTTGTGTCTGTTTTCGGATCAGCAGAATTGCCCAGCTTGGCTTTGTATACTCTGGGCTGCCAAGGACAGCTGACTGCCCCAAGAAGGTCCCCTTGGCTGCAGGTTATAAGCAGAGATCATCTGGGTTCTTCCTCATGTAACTGAGGACAGTGGCCTCAAGGGATATCAAGGCCATAGAAACAAGAATACAAGAGAGCAAAACAACAATATCTGAGGATGTGCCTGCTTCTCACTACAGAGAGTCTGCAGAACTAAATCTTCCAGATGAAAGACCAGTATTTATTCACAGCTCAGTGGCAGTTGGAGCAGCCCTGGAGGGACTCCAGGCAGAAGCCAATTGTCCCATCTTTCTAATTTACATAAGTGACCACATCACTCTCAAATGTCACTCCTGTGTCCATCCAACAGATTTATAAGACAGGTTCCCTGGTTTGTTTGGCATCACCAATGCCAGGAGGAGCACTTCAGCATGAACACCTGTCTGGAAAGAATGAGGGAAACTGTCAAGCTACTCCACATACCAGAAGGAAGAGCCAATATGTTTGTCTCAGAAACACAATCAGACACCGACCTTTTCCTGTGAGGTGAACCTAGAGTTGTGCTGTCCTCTGTGTCCTCAGCCCTCTGACCACCATAGTCACCTCCTGAGGCCCAAAGAGGAAGCTGCCTCTCATCCTAAGAAAAGACTTAGCAATGACATGGATCCCCTGAAGAGGCAAATGCGGATGTTCAAAACTTAATAGCCACCGGAGATAGAAAAATTATTAGCACTGAGTAGAATAGAAAACCAGATACAGATATTATCCTCTAAATTTGATTGTCTAGACCAGTTTGCAAGTCACAAAAAGATGCAATTCTCTCAAGGTTAGCTAGTGAAGAGAAAGACAGTTCTCAAAATACATGGGAAACGTAATAGCATTTTCAGACTGCATTTCTGCACCCCAGAGTCTACTACAGGAGATGGCAGAGAGGAATGTAATGTCAAAGGAGATATCATTGATCCATATCAAAATGATCTGTGACAGGATGAAGCCTGGAAATTTCAGCCACCTGTTTATTCCAGTTTAGGAAATAAGGATGCTGCTGCTCTCCACAATATTCATGCTGGAAAAATCATACAGAAACCTAAAGAAGATGGACTCTAAAACAGAACATCTTAATCTGCTTCTCTGAGAATGAAAAACATATAACATCTGTGAAGAATAAGCAAATTGGTTCATCCAAATCTAAGGAGATTTATAGCTTATCCAGTTGTTCTGGTTTCTGAAGGATTCCATTCCTGCCAAGATTACTTGGAGATTGAAGTGATCCATTCAAAAGCCAGAACAGGGCCAGGTATTTAGCTCAGTGGTGCTGCCATCTGCCTCACAAGGTCCTGAGTTTGATCCCAGGAACCAAAAAAAAAAAAAAAAAAAGCTAGAATGAACCATGAGGATTTGTATAGACTCACTTTTCTGGACAGAAAAGCAAATCCCATCAGGAGAGAACAGACACTGAACAATTCAACTTCAGAATAGTAATTCAGTTATGTGAGGCACTGTCCCAGTCGTCGTTTTGCTGAAGGAAAGGCCAAGCAACATTGGTAATAATTGTGCCATGAACTGAATTGAATGACATGTCTGATCTCCATTCTTCATTGATAAATTTTCTGTATTAGATATGATTATAAACCTCTTAGAAACTATGACTAACAGATTATTAATCATGAGTTGTAATATTGCTCCATTTTTTTCTGTAGAGACAAAAAATATTCTGTAGAATGAATATTGTACAACTAGCAAAAACACTTAAAAATTGTTTCTACATAAAATTATATAATGTATCCTCTTTGATTTTTTCACTTAGAACAGTTCAAGATCATCCATATTATTGTACAAATCAGTAATTCATTCATTTTAACTGTTTAGTATCATAGAGATATACTACATTTAGTTTATTCATTCACATATTGATGGAACTTTAGAACACAAATTATCTCTCCATGATGGACGTGCATTGCTGTTTGGTTCATTGCTTGTCCTTAAAATTGTTAGCATGCACTGGGTTGGCTTTGGCCTCTTCGCTGGAGTTTACCAAACCTTATTGAAGTTTAACAATCTGGCAACAATGAAAATGCATATACTTTTGATTCAGTAATCCATGTCACAAAACTTGTCTTAAAAAGATAATCTCACATTTATAAAATCCAAGGTTGTATTGAATTGCTGATTATGAGAGCACAAAAGATCCCTCATTAGAGGATTGATTAAATGAATTATGATGTATCTAAACTAGAGAAATATGAAGCTTTAAGAAGAGTGACCATTAATTTGTACCGAGATGTCATAATTTCCAGGATTGTGCAAAAAAAATTGGATTATAAATATGTGAAGACTGACTAAATATATATTTTTAAATAAATCAATAAAACATACTAGAAATAAATATCATAAAGTATTAATAGTAGTTACTCCTTGATGAGAAACTGTAAACGATAAATTTTTGTTCCTGTGGTTCTATATTGTACAGTTTCTATGGTGTATGTGAATCACTTTTACTTTAAAATCATTTCTCACACAATTATTTCTTTCTATTTCTATTTTGCTAGTTGTAGTTCACTTGAAAAGGAGTATATGTGACTGTGTGTGTGAATGCAATTCATGTGAAAAAGAGTATGTGACTGGGGCCACGGATTTAGCTCAGTGGTTCTGCCGCCTGCCTCGCAAGCACAAGGTCCCGAGTTCGATATCTGGTACCAAAAAAAAGAAAAAAGGGGGCGGGGAGAACTTTGTAAGCCATTAAAGACACGACTCATGAATTACACCTTATGTCTTATGTTTTTCCTGTCAGACCTACAAATTCAGTGCTTTACTAAATATCCCTTGGAGAACTTAACATTGTCTAAAATTCAACTCATTATCCCACATCCTTTCCTATCACCGCATTGAACCTCTTCTCATGTTTTCTTACCTAGAACCAACCATTACCAAGTTCTAGACAATATAGTCCTTACTTGCATTTTCAGCATTTCTTGATCTCTTGCCTACCAAACTGTAATACTCTCCTTCACAACTGTAATCCATTCATGGTGAAGTATTAGCTATGAAGTATTAACTGTGTCTCAAATATAATATGGAACATACAGTAGAAATTCTTTCATTGTCCTCTAAATTCCAACTTAATTAGAAAATCCTATATTCTATTTGGCAGACTTACTATTAACTACAATAATTTTAAGTCAATCAACTGAATAATTAGGTTGGCTCTTAGCAGTGAGTTAAATTTGTCTTCAGTGTTCATTTGATTAACTGCTGTAACTCCTGGGACAATGACAATATATATTTAATGGTTCCAAAATGATTGAATCATTTTTCTGATAAAGACTTACTTTAAATAGAAACTGATTTTATAATTCTCACAAACTTTTAAGTACACTGACTAATTTCAAAACTGCTGAGCTAATATCCTAACGCTTGGAGGTCCTTCATGGGATTTATGTCATCATAATCCAGTCTGAAAAATAAAAGACTGATATTTTTAAGCTAAACCTTGTTTGACTCTTGCCCAAAATAAGCAAAGAGAGATAATTCAGTTCTTTTGAATAGTGCTACACTAATTGGGAATAACATGTTCTCAAAATTTCTCTCAGGCATTTCCTGTCTCAGGGATTTTCACTATGTAACAAGGAAAGTACATGAAATAGAAGCCTTAAGGGAATTCTTTTTGGATAACTCCAAGGAAAGTGATTGCTGCCTGGTAGTTGGCCATCTGCCAAGGGGACTCTGGAAATTTGTGGTCTCATTTTTTTCTTTGAATTTATTAAATTATTTCTACAAATTAATTATGAAAGTTATATGTTTTAAGAACCCATTGGAAATATAAACCAGTTATAAAAATCAGTAGTGAAATTAGAGGTTAATGACACAGTTTTTAAAATTAGAGTCATCAGTTTTATGGTTTCACAACTGACTATTCTGTTGTATAAAAGGATAATTAGTTGTGAAACCATAAAACTGAACGAAGTGTTTTCTATTCCCTTTGGAAAATTAAGTATATGGCATAGTCATTTTATTTCACTTAAAACAAGTGATATAAATAGCTTCTAGTAATTTAGGACTCAACAGAGATGTTGAGGACTGTGTTACATAACATACAGTTGGTTCTGATCCTTCCCTACTGAGTTCTAGCCAAAACCAAAAACAAATTAAAGGCTGTGCCACTTACTGTCAGGTACAAGGGGCAATTAATTCTGGTTGTCAAGTGATCATAAAATACCATCCATGTGGGTCCTCAAATCTCTTTCACTTCACTTACAAGATAAAAGGCTTGAAAAGATTTTTAATATACCCTTCTAATTAGACATCATCAGTAAACAATATTTCAGAAAAAGCCATTATTTCTTTGTAATTTGGTTAGGCAGATGGTTAGATATTTAAGGGAATGGCTTTACCTGACACTTTCCTCATTTACATCTAACTCCAAGCATTGGAGATCACTCGTGATTTAAGCCTACATTTTCCTAATCCAGTAATGTCATTTTGGCATAAAATTCATTTTACAACATAAGAATGGTGACAAATTATGGACAACTTGAATTCAGCTTTCCTACAGCTGTAGTTAATATCTTTTAAAGCAAATCATAAATGGCATGTGTTTTTTTGCAGCAGAATGTCTGAGTCATGTAGCTGAGCTTGGAAATACAATGTGGGCTCTAAGAAGTAGACTTGCATTTTCAGTTCTGTTAAGATGATATCATAGCCAGGAATCCAGGAGGGCCCAAGTCTTTGCCTGCACTCCATCTTCCTCAAGCATTAACAACCCATGACACAAAGTGAAAGCACCAAAGGTGAATAGAAAATCAAAGAGCCCCTTCATCAGCATCGAAGTATCCAAACCCTCCGTAATGCAACTCTTTCTGGTAAGATACAGATTGGAGAACAGAGTCTGAACCCAGAAACAAGAAAACCCTTTTTCTCCAGTCTGAATATAAGGTGTGTAGTTAGGCCTAAGAAAGGGAAATATAAAGTGAGAGGACTAGCTGTGTTTGCCCCAAGCAGGCAAACCCTACTTGAGACATGGCTTCAGGAAAAGAAAATGGTGCATCTTATGACTGCCAGTCTTCAGCAGACACCCTTCAGAACTGCTAGTGAAGCCATCTCCTTATATGGTTGCTGGGTGCTGACCAATCACACAGTCTTCCTTCCATAGGAGTTTTGGGGCAACGAATAAGCAGATATGCAGAGACTAAACTATATGAGGGAGGACTGTATCTGTAGAGAGTGTGTGAGTGTGTGTGTGTGTGTGTGTGTGTGTGGAGTAGGGATATATGTTCATTTTCTTAAGCCTCTAAATTTTAGAGGTCTTTGAAATCTGATGGCTATTATATCTTGAACTATTTTGTTGTCTGTGGATTGCATTGTCTTGATTCTTTGCAGGACTAATAATGTTTTCATTCTATACTAGACCTTGTGGATAAACATATAAAAACTCTGGATTCTGTTATAAACCTCTGAAGAATATTGACCATGCCATAATAGAATACTCAGTGACTAGTCATCTTGAAGATGCAGGGATTTGTTTTTCACTTCATTAGGGCAGTTTTATGGAAAACCCAAGCTATTTCCCAACCACCTATAATTTGGCAGAATTCCAGATTCACAGTGTAACTTCCCTGTTGATATTGTTGAGGCTTAATTTTAGGCTCTGTGCAGCACACACCTCAAGTGCACATCACTGAAGCATAGATCTTATTCCTAAACTGGAACAGATCATTTAGTCCCAAGGTATCACATTTGTTTGCAATCTCCAAGTTCAGTGTTTTTCTTAGTTTTTAAGTAATGTCATCCCATTGATGACTTTGTTGTGAGATGCATCCTGGCAGGATGCAATTGAAGGAGACTCTGTGGTAAGGCTGACTTAATATTTTTAATACAATAGTGATATTGAGAAATGTGAATTGAGTTCTCTTCTTCAAGCAGTGCACAGGTAAAGGCACTTACTGTCTCAGCATGGTTTACAATGGTAATGAAGGGCCATTCCATGCTCCTAGGGCAGAGAAGCTGAGCCAGTCCCAGCACCCAGAAGGAAGCTCCCCAGCTGCCATTCCATGCTCCTAGGGCAGAGAAGCTGAGCCAGTCCC
>NW_004624837.1:142145-164595 GCF_000247695.1 Heterocephalus glaber | reverse complement strand
GTCATATAGGTAGGTTTTCAAGCTAGGAATAGACTTTCTTTAATAAGTGCTATTCAAATTTTATATTTCTTCTAGAGTTAGTTTCATTAATTTGTCTTCCAAGGTACTTCTTAGAAGTTGTCAAATTTATTTCAAAGCAGATTTTTGAAACATGCTTTCTATGTCTTTTTAAATTCTGTAAAATCTGTGGTAATGTCTCCTAGGTCTTGATATTTTAATTTTAAAAATGTGTAGTTGATATTGTGTAACAGGAAGTAAAGGTGTAGGGGGCGGGGGATGTGGTAGGAGGGGAGGGGAAAGAGGGGGAAAAATATGAGAAAGGGAAAAAAATGGAAACAGGATCTTTGCAAGTGGAGAGGGGTAGAGGGGGTGAGGGGAGGGCAGGGGAAGAGGGAAAAAAATAAGAACCAAATTACTCATGTAATGGTACAATATCCCAATGATGTATGTAAATGTATTTTATACCTAAAATGTACCAATAAACTGAATGGTGGAAGAAAAATAAATAAATAAATAATAAAATGGTAATGAAGGGTCAGGGATTTAGCTCAGTGGTTTCACCGCCTGCTGCGCAAGCGCAAGAACCCGAGTTCGATCTCCAGTACCAAAAAATAAAATAAAATATAAAATGATAATGAAGTAATGGACCTAATGGCTTCAAAGAAGATATATTTTTGTCCATTTTGATTAGAAACTGGGGAGTCTATTTCTGTCCTTCCTTGTTTGAAGACGTAGGTGCAATTGGTTGTCACTGAACTAAAGGGGGACACTTCCTCCCCTAATCCTTAGCCCTATCTTGGAAGAAATGTCACTAGCTGTGTTGGTCTCACCAGTAACTCCATCAGACATCTTCTTTAGTGCTGAATCCTCTCTTTAAATCATTCGACCTAATAGAGATATCCTTTGCTTCTTAATATATGTGGGCATTGTCTCTGTCCAATGAGTAACATGGTTTTTTTCAAAATTAATGACTGTTGCGGAAATGTAGATATAATAAGGAAATCTTGTCCTTGAATTTTTTCTGGTTTGATTTGAGTCTTCATGATTTCACAATAATCAACATGATTTGTAAAACATGTGCACCGTTTGCTTTTACTTTTTATTATTTTGCCAAAAATGACTGGCTCTAGACATTGAATTCAAACTCTGAGTTCCTTATTTATGGAAATTCTAACACTATAATCTTAAACAATGTTTTGTTTGCCAGTTACAAAATCATATGAAAACATACATGAAAAATAAATGCATAGCTATTGCTTTAAATAAGACTTAGATGTATTTAGCATTTTTTCAAAATGAAAAAAGTAACTCAAGACAAAAGTTAAGAGTTTGGAATATCTCTTCCTTAGTAGATAAACCGTTTTTCAATTGATCTGGAATTATTTCTACAAATCATTCTAAAATAAGATTTTCTTGTGATTTAAGATGCATTTCTATTTTATTCAAATCCTATCAAGTAAACTAGGTGCATTCAAATCAGGGCACTCGGTTTTGTAGCCATGGACTTCATCCTGCTAAATGCAATTAAACTTAAAGTCGCAAAGGATTCACAAATTTCTTTTGGATACTTCCCCGCTGTAAAATCTGCCTTCAGAAAGACTTCCATGTTATATTATGGTAAATATATGTGGCTTAGCATTATGAATCTTATGCACTACTCAGATGGTCTTTAATTATAAAAGAATATAGGAAGTTCAACTTTATTTTTAATGCTATTAAGATATTTAAATATTTTAAAATCAGATACCTCATCAAATAACTTTTCTTTATTCATCTCCTAACTGTATTTCAAAATTTGAAGAATCCAGAAACCCATTTAAAAATTAGATATAAATATCAATCTCAATTCTTACTTTTTTCTTATTTAAAAAAAAAGACATTCTTAGTAAAAGCTGTACCTCTAGGTTCTTATTTTTTCCCATTATCTGTGCACCCTTCACCTCCTCCACCCTTCCCTATTTACATAGACTTTGTTTCCATTTTTTCTGTTCTCATAACTTTTCCTTTCCCTTCTTTCCTTTCTCCTTCCCCTCCCACCAGCCCTACACCTTTGGACTTTTTCTTCCTATTTCAAATTATCACATCATGTGCAGGTACAAGCACCCAATGATAAATATAAACGTAATGTATACCTAAAATGTACCAATAAAAAATTTAAGTGAAAAAAAATAAAATAGCTATTTGTGCTGAGGTGCAAAGAAAATGTATAAAATTTTTTTTAAAAAAGCTGTACCTCTAACAAGCCATAAAGGACACTAACATGTGCTAAGATTTGGACCATATAATTTTCCCTAGTAGCCTTTGTCTGTCATACATTTGCTCTGATAACTCTGAATATATTTGTTTTTCCACATTTTCCCTTCTGGAGATGACTTGGTCTAATGACATTTTCATTTTTACAGAGTTACAGAAAGGTTTATTTCTTTTTTCCAGTCACAGAAGGTTTTATTTGATGCTAATTGACTCTAATTGTAATTCTGTTTATATTTTGTAGCCAATGGACACATAGCATCCTGCGTTTTCAAAAGATCTTTTTACCCATTAAAATTTTCCACATTTATAAAATTGGAGGCACAAGAATTAATGTCATTGTATTACATTAAATACTTAGATATATGTAAACCTTGTTTCAAAGTTCATATTTTCAGTTTCCAAAATCATGATAAAATTTCTGAATATTTTCAGCCTTTAAAAAAATACTTCTTGCTTTTCCATATCTTAAAAAATATTTTCTGCTGTTTTAAATTCAAGTATATCAAAGTGTAACTTACATGCAGTACTATATCCCCTTAGTTGTGCACTGATCTAGAGGGGTTTTTTTGTTTGTTTGTTTTTTGGTACTAGGGATCGAACTTGGGTCCTTGCGTTTTTGCAAGGCAGGCGGTGGAACCACCGACCTAAATCCCGGGCCCCAGATCTAGAGTTTTAAGAATCACATGTGGTGATAAAAATTATTTCCATTATCAAAATAGAAAATCCTTCCAGTACTCTCAAACGTTTTGTCAAGCTTGTCCCCATCCTCGACCTTCAGCAACTTTTGATCTGCTTTCTGTCCCTACTATTTCACTTTTTTCAGAATGTCCTATAAATCACTATAAAGTCTGGCTCCTTTCCCTTAGCAATGTGCACTTGAGATTTGTCCACATTGTTTCATGTATGAGTAGCTTGTTCCTTTACGTTGCCTAGCAGTATTCCATTGCATGCCTGTACCTCCATTAGATTATCCAGCTGAAGGCTATTTGGATTGTTTCCAGTTTGATCCAGGTATTTAAAAAATGCCTCTCATTTTTATATGAATATAACTTTTTATTTATCTTGGATAATTAGGAGTAGCTAAATAAGTCTTCCAGTAAATGTAGGTGTAGCTTTATAGAAAACTGTTACCTTGCTTTCTCAACTGGCTGTGCCATTGTGTACGCCCATTCTGTATGCTCACCAGCAGTGTGTAAGAGTTTCAGTTGCTCAGCATTTTTACACTAGATATCATCAGTTTTTTAAAACCTACAGATTCTAGTAATTGTGCAGATGAATCTAATTATAGTTATTTTTTGAATATCTCTGGTGACTGTCTCTTTGCTTTTGCTACCCATAAATCTTCCTTGATGACGTGGTTGTTCAAGTACTTTACTTATTTTAATACAATCTTTTTCTTATTATTGTTTTTTAAGAGTTCTTCATAGATTCTGGATGTCAATGTTTTATCAGATGTGTGTTTTGCACACATTTTTGCCCTGATGACTTATCTTTCCGTTATCTTAATAATGTTTTCAAAGAATTAGCTTCTGCTTTTCTTTAAAACTGACTTTAGTCTGTCCTCTCAGTTTCCAGTTCCTCTTATCTACAAATTTGCACTAATTTTTAATGAACAAAATTATATCTTTCAGAATTGGAGGGAGAAAGAGTCTAAAGATAGCATACTTCTACATAAAATTTACTTGAAAGATATAGTAATCAGGAGGTTTTTTTGGCTTAAAGTAGCAGAAGATCCAACTTTACTGCCTCAAGAAAAGAGGTCTGGTTTTCTTCATTAAAGTGGAAAGGCATTTGTTTACCCAGATTCAGGATCCCCAAATAATCAGAACTGATATCTATACACTTTCATGGCCTTTCTCTAGAAGTTAAAGGCTGCAACTGTAGCTGATTATATGCATAGTCAGAATAAGAAGTAGAAGATGGGGAAAGGACAGCTGCACCAAGGAAACAGCATTTTTCCAGAGGCTTCTCTCTAACTGCAGTTGAATTCTTCTTGGGCAGAACTGGGTCATGTGGCCAGACAAACGGGAGGAGGAGAATGAGATGGGGATTGTGTGAGGTGAGCCTACCTAGTGTCTGCCTCACATAAGAATTTTTAAGAAACACCAAAATACTAAGGGCAATAAAACTATTCCATAAAAGATAGAACAATCAAAATTCAGTTTTAAACTCAAAGAAAAAAATTTTAAACTCTGTGCTAGCTGAAGATCTACATTTTAAAGGCATTGTTCCAATGGTTTGTTAAGTGTGTGTGTAATAATAATAGTAGAAATAATAGCTATTATAACTGTTATAATAAGAGAATAATAGGAATAAGGGCTTATGGTTTATGGAACCACATACTTTATCTTCTTTGACTGCTTCTTTAAAGATAGGATCTTATATGATAGAAAATTAAGTTACACAGATGGTAGGTTGTTTAAAGTCTCACAGAAAAGGGGTCCAGGATAAGAATCACAAAACAGATCTGCTATTCCTTTCCTACTATTCTATAGCAATTGGGATTTTTGAGATCAAGAAGACTATGAACTAGAAAGTTTATATTGCGATATTCTCTGGCTTTTATAGAAATGAAAGTTCAAAAGCAAAAATCCTTATCTACAATTTTAGCTGTTTAGACTAACTGTGTCTAAATAGAAATGTTGTAAACTTGACAAATGTATTGAAGTCAAAATGAAGCTTTTACTTCATTTTTATTTGCTATTCTCTCAGTGGTAACATTTCCATCCAGAAAAAGTAATTCATTTGCTTTTTAGTATAAAGAAAAGGAAAATGTAAGTAATCCACTTAAAAATTTTTAAATTGCCATTTTATAGTGAAGATTAATGTTCTTTGAAAGTTTTAGAAACAGCACTGTTTTTTCTTTCATAATTTAGCCCAGATGTTTAACACATAGGCTAACATAACTCCAAAATGAATGTTAGCAGAACAAATGAATGAACTTTCTGAACCAACTCACTCCCAGTTCCAATCCTGTATTCAATTGATCTATGTTTGTAAATTTTCTTTAGCTTGGAATAAATTCTAAATATGCAAAATGCAATTGAATCTGTGAGATTTGTTTAAGATTAAAAATTACTGTTGTTGAAATGTAAGATAAAACCCTGTACTAGAGTTTATATCCCTGACTTGACTTGTACTAAAACTTGAACCCACCCTACCCAGTGGACTGTGTTTAGGAATGCTGTAGCTGAAGTTCATCAGAAATGTGGTACCCAAAAGATTCGGGGGACTCCAAGCCCCAGTGCCCCTCAATGAAGCTCATGCAACCATTTCCTCTTTTCCCTTTAAGAACTCTCTCAGGGTATCTGATAAAGTACTTTAGCTTTCCATGATAACTTTCTTTAAAATTTTATAACTGTCCTTGAAAATTAAGATTCACAAGGAAACATTCTGTCCCTTAGGAAATGAAAGAACAAGGAAGTTCACAAGGTGACACAACTAATGGAAGAAAATTAATATCTTCAGACTTTGACCTGACTCTGTAATCAGACTATGCCCTCTTCATGACACATCTGAAGACCAATAAATCAAAATCTATTGGATTTTATAGGAAGAAAAGATGTATAACAATATTGGATTTATGTCACATAATTTTAGTTCATTGTTGTCATAAAGGGAGATTAAAATACTATTTCACCTGCATTTGGAGTGACAAATGTGTCAGTTTCAGAATTGTTAGATTGTATATTTGTAGCCACTATACATACAACATGAACTCACATACACACATATACTTACTTGGTGGCAGCCTCTGTATTCTTGTATATAGTATAAATACTTTATTATATATATAATAAAAGTATGTAGCTACTACTGATCAAAATATAAAGACATGTTTATTACATTTGCAAGCTTTTTTCACATACACTGCCATAATATTAATATTCTGCTGTCTTAATATAAGAAAGACTGACATGGTTGAAAAGAGGAACGATTTTGGAGGCATCCAGGTGTGAGTTTATGTACTAACTCTGCAACTAACAAGGTGTGTAGTCATGGGCATGTAGCATTTCCGCGGTTCACTTTCTTTGTGTATAGAGAACCTGAATGATACATTGTGAGAAGCAAATGAACTTGTGGATATAAAACATTCAGTGCTACATTTGGCACAAATAAATCCTCATTAAATGGACACCAGAAACATGATATTTTATTCCAACAATTATTTATTGAACATGTACAAGAACTATTCCTCAGTAATATACAAGTGTGTTTTCATGGCTTACTAAGTATGGAATGAAAAAAAAGAAAAAATACAGCTTGATTCCTCAGATCTCATTTTCTCAGTGTCAGCACTTCTGAAATTTTGGCAGATGAGTTTTTGGTGTGGGAAGCTTCTCTGTGAGTGTAGAGTGTTTAGCAGCTCCTTGCCACCAAGTATCAGACGCCCAAGGACATCACCTTCCTCCTGATTTGTGACAACCAAAATGTCGGCACACATTGCCAAATATCTCTTTTGGGGTTATCTGTACCTCTCCAGTTGAAAACTTCAGCCTTTGATCAAATTTTTGTAAAGAATATCCTTGGACTGCTAGTCCTAGGAGATTCTCACCGAATGATCTCAGGGTCAAATGAGATGAGAAAAGTTTAAAAATAACAGAAATAGTAATGGCTGATTTTTGGTTTAAAACATGTGGCAATGTGTTCGATTCAACCTTCATAAAAAACTTATAAGTTAGTTATGATCTTAAGCACACATCTTTTAGATGAGAAAATTGAGCCCCAAATAAATCAAGTACTTAACTAACATCATACAATTAGAAAGTGGCATGGCCAGGTTGCTTTACAAGCCATCTCTACAGCCTGTACAGTTATTAAACAGCACTGACCCTTGCATAGCCCACTGTAGGATTTTAAAAATCAAATTGGAATATTAAGGATCATTATTCTTAATTTGTGGTATTCATTAGGTATTAACTCTATCTCAGGCATTTACAAAATTACCTTGTGTCTTAATCAGTTGATGGTAACATCCTAGTTATTTGCTAAAGAATTGTTCTCATTAAACATCCTTCCATGCAAGTAGAGAAGCCACTTTCCCTGGAAAAATTAACAAAATAACACCAAGGCAAGTTCAGATGGTCAGGAACTGAGGAGAGAGGATACTCTGCTTGAAGGAATCAGAAAACATTTTAAAGCAGATATAATATTCGAATTAGAACTTTAATCTTCACATTAAACTTGGATAAATAAGTGTCTGCCAGGTGAAAAGGCATTCTAAACAGAATTAAAAGGATATACAAAGATCTGGAAAACTAGGAGGGCTGATATGCTTGGGGAATGGTGGGAGTCAAGAACAGGAGGTAGGAAAGTAAGTCTAGAGAGAAGGCAGGGTGTTTGCATTATTGTATCTGGCTTGACTCCTGTAGGCATTTAATTTTGTTACCTTTACTGTAAGGGCAGCAGGGCACAAGTGGCATAGTGGTGACATGGTTAGGTAGGTACTTGACAATGACTGAAATGAATAGTGTTCAGAGGTGGGGAGATACGACAGACACTAGTACAGTGCTTACTGCAAGAGATAATAAGTTAAGGTGGAACGATGGATAAGATATGAGAGCTGCTATTAATAAGAGAAGCAGGCAAGGAAAGTCTTCCTCTTAATAGGCTCTTAGAGCAAATAAGTAGAATTATTTATGGAAGATCTATCTCTACAAAAAAAGTAACCCACCCTCAAGGAAAGAATATAATAATAGGTCTGGCAGCTTTCTGGTAACCTAGAGAATTTGCAGATGCCGTAGATGACCTGGAAACCTGATTTCATCCCCCTTAAGATTTTCCATAGAAATTGAACATCCTAGTTGTTGGGTGAAGGTCCAAAAGTCCAAGGTAGAATCTGAATTGTACTCCTAAATTTTTAACCCAGACCACTTTGTCTATTTCCTTTGGATCAGATCATCTGGGAAAGGTGACTCAGAGAAGAGTCAGCCACATGTATTTGAAAGACATTGAGCCAGCTAAAAATGTCTTGAAGATATTAGGTCCAGATGCTCAAGAAGTAGTTGTTTAACTGATGAATTAATCAGATTTTGGATTCACTGTAATGACCTTTGATTTAAACATTTGAAATTTAAAGAGCCAATATACCCCTTCAAACCTTAATAGCAATTTCTCTATTTTATTCCTTATTGTAATAGCTAATGAGTCACTCAAAAAAATAGTCCAGCATAATACCAAATGGACTGTTATCTCTATGCATTATGCAATAGATTCTTACAGCCTTATTACTCAAATTCAAAATGAGCATATAGTACAACATATGTAACCTTTTTTTATTTTTTCCAAATATCTTCTTCAAACTTACCTTCATAAGTCATTCTCAGTACTGCAGTTTATTTAAAATGAACATTTCATTTCACAATTGATATCAGCTTTATAATCCTATCCCCAGAAGTTCTGAAGGAAAATATTTTATCTACCATATTTCAGTAATCAAACTTAGTAATAATATCTGATATTTCAAGTGTGATATTAGGATCCAGTGCCTTCAAATAAAAATGACCCTACTAAATAAATATTCTTTATCCATTTTTCAGATGGGCAGAAATGTTAAAGCAAAATAGATTTGCAGAGTACATTAAGTTATAGATGCTTAAAATTATGAATGCATATCATTACCAGTAACATATACCTTCCAACATGAAAGGTTGGGCCAAGGATAAGTATTTTGATCCCAAGATTTATAAAATATTTATAAAATATCTACTTAGAAAACTAGTTTTACAATATCTCAGGACTCAAGAAGTAACTACATATATAACTTACATTATATATAGCTACAGGAATATATAATGGTAAAAAATGTTTACTCATGAAATAGTTCTTATTAAACCAAGTATAAGGAGTCTTTATATGCAATAAGTACAGACAGACAAATTAAAAACTTATGAATAAATGTGATTGCCCTCTCTGCCCCAATTTGATCCATATCAGCAAGATAATTAATTCAGACCTATTTCACTTGTGATAGGGAACTTCTATCCCACGAGGAAAATTGATCATCCTGTCTACAGTGAAATAATTGATATTCTTAATATTCTAACACATTCTTTTTTATGTAAACATTTTAGGTATATCAATATATGCATGAAACGATAACTGTTAATGGCTGTCCTGAATTCCGTGCAAGGGCCACAGCAAAGGTAAGGCTTGAGTAACTTTAAAAAAATCCTTGGCCCTGGTGATCTAGTAATTGACTGTGCGCGTGTGTGTTGCAGGTATTCTCGTGTGTACACTGTAAGAGAATTTAGACATCAGTGGCAGCCCAGAGTCTAGAACCATTACTACTTCCCAGGTAAAAATCCTAATGGAAAATTGAACGTTTCTGCTGCTTCTGTAGCTTAAGAAAGGAGAATGATCTCATTAAAATCACTAAAAATCCATTTGGCACAAGCAAATCTACTGGTTCATTTTACAAAATACTACATGGTTTCCTGACACATTTCTCTAATCCAAAAAACCTATTTCCTTCTTGGGGCATGAAGATTTATTTTCCCAGGCCTGAAGACTTGATGTAATTTAGACATGAAAATATTTCACCTGACAACCCCTGATCTGGATTCTTCTGAGAATTTAGCAGTGGGTTACTTACTGAAAGAATGTGGCATTGACCTGCAGGGAAGGCCTGTCACCTTTTGTGGTAGTGACTGCTTTTCCTCTTTAAAAACTCAAATCCAGAGATTACAGAGACCCTACTAATGAAAATGATATAGCAGTAGGATCACAAAATTTTCTGGAAGATAGTCCATTAGGAAACAATAGTTTTCAACTAAAATCCCTGATGCAGTTCATATTCAAGAAATACAGAAATGTTATAATAGAAAACAAATTAATTTTTAAAAGCTTTTCTCTTTCTAATAATGTGTAAGAAGCAAGAACCAGTGAAAATAATCAGAAATTTCCATTTAATTCCATTGTGTTACATCACCTGCTGTTTGGTTTCTTTCTTGTTTTTTTTTTATGTTTTCATTCTGTAACTGAACAGTGTAGATTAGTAAGTTTTTATTTTTTTCTACCCAGGCAAAAAGAGTATTATTACCATCACATCATGCTTTGCTTGTACTGAAGTGGAACACACACAGAAAAATGATCCCTACATGGTTTAATTAAGGGGAAAGTGAATTATGTGATGTTTTACCATTCTCATTTCTTATTCATGTAGAACAGCAGGATAGCAGCATAATGTTGCAATAGCACAATATTTTCTGGTTGTTTCTGGGCTGTCTGCATTGCATCCATGTCAGCCATTAAAACTTATGCATGATGACAAGGTTTGCATGAGCAAATGCATGTAGCTAAAAACAAGCCATTATTTCCATATCATTCACTACCTTTCACTAAATGCAGGCAGTAGCATAATGCTAAATTGATGTGATAATGCTGTGTGTGGAAAAAGAATGTACAGTCCTTGGGAATCAATATTTTCACAGTGTTGAATAAGTCACTTTGTAGTAGGCATCTCATTAGCTGTGGTTAAGGCAGGTTATGGGAAGTGGAAAATAAGCAGGCAGAGACTTTTTTTGAGTGGAAACTACACAAATGCTATTATTTCTATGGTGGGTGGAGACTAATGGTAAGTTGTTTTCTTGTGCTTATTTCAAGAAATTAACATGAATTTTTAAATAAAATTATGTACATATTAAGTGATGTTTTTAAAATTTAGGTATAAAGCTATGGACTGGTCATTTTGCCTGTGTCCCTGAAGGAGTTTAAATACTAAGTAAAATAAAGGAGGAAAAAAAAAATCCTGCCAGATAAAAGGTTTCACATAGTAATATCAAATATTGGTATGAAATAGTAATGTCTTTGGATCTTTTGTTTCATTTTAGTTTCTATTTTAGTTTAGGCATTCTGGATTTGAAAAACAATTTTAATTTACATAATCCAAGGTCTGTCAATAGCAAAAGTAAATATGTACTCTCAAGAATACACAAGTGCTCTTCAGTTTATTGTTTACAAACACTTATGTGCAAGCCCCAAGTTAGATTGTGTGTCATACAAAAAAATACAAGACAAAAATCTGACCTTAAGGTGCCCATAGTCAACAAATGTACAAAATAATGATAGTACTAGGTAATATGTGTACCAAAACTATCTGGAGTTCAGAAATAGGATTTACATCTTAAGGGAGGTGACTGTGAAAGAATTCTACATGAAATGTTTACCATAGGGGTTGAGTTCTGGAAATAGCTGGGTGGGCCTTATAGAAAGGACTTATAGATGGCATCTAAATAAAGACAGCCTCCTACCTTTGTGTTCTTTGTTTCACAGGAGATGCTATAAAAATATCAGAAGTTGCTTCAGCTACCTCCTGCAAACCATATGATTAGTCTTATTTCCTTCATTTTATTACCAAAAGACCATCTTTTCTTTCAGGCAACAGTTGCAGCTTTTGCAGCTAGCGAAGGCCACTCCCACCCTCGTGTAGTCGAACTGCCAAAGACTGATGAAGGCCTTGGTTTTAATGTGATGGGAGGAAAAGAGCAAAATTCCCCAATTTATATCTCTCGCATCATTCCTGGAGGGGTGGCTGAAAGACACGGAGGACTCAAAAGAGGAGACCAGCTGCTCTCAGTGAATGGAGTGGTATGTGCCTAAAATAAATACAGATTCTGTCCCTAAGTACACCCCCGCCCAGCCCGCTATTACTGAAGGCAATGTTGAAATCCTATAACAGACCATAATTTTGCATCCAACTAGCTTCTTGAGTTTGATGGATACTGAATCTATAAAAGCATACATTTTATATTTTTATGTTTCATTTCATCTTGCTCAGGTATGATCAATACCAAGTAGTTGGAAAATCATCCAAGAAATTTTCCCAACTTATAGAATTACCCTTCCCCATAATACTGTAACTGAACTAATGTTTGGCTATCATAATAATTTCAAGTTGCTATAAGCAAAAACACACTTCTTGAAAGTAAAAGTCTTTATAGTGTGTACCTTTCATTTGAAGAAGGATAATTTTAATGTTTATATAATAACACATGAAAAAAGAAAACGCATTCACTCTTTTAAGCCATCTATGTAGCTAAAGTATAAAAAAAAGTATTAGCTTTTCTCCTAAAAATTTTGATTACATTACCTATTTATCACACGTCATACTATTCCAATGACATTAAAGTAAATTAAAATATATAACATTTTAAAGTAAAAATAGGAGAGTACATTTTTTTAAATTGGATGTCATTGTATATGAATAGAGGTAATGATGAGTTCTTAAACAAATAGATTCATATCCAATAGAATGAATATCTCTCCATATTTATGTCTCCATTAGACATAAAAAAACAAAAAGTATAATTTTTAGAAATAGAAACAAAAATACATCAATGTTTACCTAACCAGTAACCTAAGATCTTTCTCTAAGAACCTAAGATTTGCTGTGTGTGGTAGTGCCTGGCTGTAATCCCAGCACTCAGGAGGCAGAGGCAGGAGAACCACCATAAAATCAAGGCCAGCAGTTCAAGGCCAGCATGAACTATATAGTGAGACCCTGTCTCAAAATAAATAAATAGATAAATAAATAAAATCTAGTATATAAGCTATATTTGGGTTCTCTGTAGCTATATTGATTTCTGATTAGAACACAGTATCCAGACATGCATTTTGGATGTGATATTTAATTGGTAACTAGGGAGTAAAATTCTTCTACATTTACATTTTGAATTTTGTTTCTGTTTTTTTATTTTTAGTGTGTGAATAATAGTTTTATACTACTCAGAACTATTTGTTTAACTGTGCAGTTCTCTAATGAACATCAAAATTATCAGTCCATGAATATTTTATGCCATCTCAGCATTCCAAATCTAAAGTAACCATTTTATTTACTTTTTCCTATGTGGCAATGCTTTCAAAATAAGCTTTTTTATTGAATTTTCAATAACTATAACTTTTTCAAAGCATGTTTCAACTGATAATTCTAGAGCTGAACTTTCTGGTAGAGGGCTCTAGGCCAAGGTCACAAAAGTATGCCCAACAGTAATTAGGCCTCTGTATATGAATTTATTTCCCTGAATATATTGGAAAGGTCAAAAGAGGGTATAGGCTTAAAAGCAGTAGTATGCAAAGCAATAAAAAAAGCAAAATATATTAAATGCAATTTTTTTATTCATTAATTTTATTGGTACATTTTAGGCATACAGTATGATGATATTCATCATTGGGAATTTGTACCTTTACATGATATATCTTGGCTCTTATTTTTTCCCCATTCCCCTGCTCTCGCTTCAACCCCTCCACCCTTCCCTATTTACAAAGACTTAAAAAGAAGCAATAAATATACACATTTCAATTTAATAGGTGATTGAGTTTGAGGAGCTAAAGAACCTCTAACCCACACGTGCTGCAGGAAACACAGCTGTAGGCATTTCACAGTCACTCGTTCATTCCTGGGGATGACCTTGTGAGGACCCAGTGGGTGACAAGGGGGCACTGGAACAATAGAAGCAGACAGACAGAGTTCTGCCCCTCAATACCCATGTGATTATTGATTATTATCCCCTACACCTTAGTTTCCAATAGGAAAGGAGAACTATTAACTGATAATAAGGGCTCTGATGAAAATTACAGTGAGGCAAAATGTCTGTTAGGAGTTGTCCTGTGATCATCTGGTCCTACACAGCTCTGGTAGGGAAGGGTGGCTACTGAAGAAGTTTGAGGGGATGAGGTTAGCAGCCCCCGGAATCATGCTTTTGCTACTTACATAAAAGATACAGTATGTCTTACAGCAAATTCTACTACACATAGAGGTATATGATGGCAAACATTTATTAGCAGGAAGGTAGTAATCGACTCGTCTATAAAATTGATAAAAGCCCAGTTCTCTGCCCATACAAGTGTTTTAATCATAACATTGAAAAAAAGACTCAAAGAGTCAGATAGGACAACATGTCAAGGTCAGAATTTTGTTTCCTTTATATTCAGTCTCAAACAACTGGAAATCCTATTAAAATGACAGTAGGAAATGGAATGGTTTAGTGATCAAACTTTGATACCATCCTCCCCAAGCTAATTGTATGGTAAAGACTAAGGGACACCCTAAGATTTATGTGCTGTTAATGAAAGGTGGCCAACATCTCCAAAAGACTTTAATATCTCACATATATTTTAAACCTATAATTTTACCAATTAATTTCCATGTATAACATATTGTGCTAGTTAGTAGGCCACTAATTTCACCAAAGAAAATCAATTTCTGACATATTTTGCTAATATGCCAAGCATTGTTTATTCATTGAAATAAGTATAACAAATGGTCTTTAAGCAGTAATGACTAAAATGTTGCCTTTTTAATATAATGCTGACTGATCACACAACACTAGTTTATATTATATATAAGTATATATTATATATTATATAAATATATATTATAAACTACCTATTTCAAAGGTAGTTTAACAGTGCCTAATATTTATCAGGTATTCATTAAAAGATAGTTTTCTGAAATGAGAAAAGTCATGATCCAGTAACTTGTTCACAGTTACACAAACAGTCTGTTCAATTCTAGAACTTTCCATTTTTAACATCAAGTCCAAAGGTCTTTTCCATATAAATAATTCCAAGCAAGTATAAATATTTAATGAAAAAAAATTTTTAATTTTGGCTATGTAATAGAAGAACCAAAAAAAAGTTACAAATGATCAAATGATTTCTACCTTGAAAAAAAGGTACCACTTGGGGAGATTAATATGAAAGACTTTTTAGAATATGTCATTCTCAATTGAGAACAAAGTTTGGAAGGAAGCAATTTGAAGTACTGAGGAAAACCTTATTTTAGTATTAGAGCTCTGAGAACAATTCCCAAGTCTCCTACTTTAAGAATAAAATAATTATCCGTAAAGCTTTATAAACATCTGGAGAGATATCCCTAATGATGTCCTTGATTATTTTTATGTCTTGGCTGCATTGGGGAGGAATGTGTCATGATGTCTGGTAAAAAGTAACATTTTAATACAGAACTGTTAACATGGAAGGTTAGGTAATAAAGTGGGATGGAAAGGGGGAAATCAATAAACAGAAATAAATAAAAGATACAACAATTGAACAATTGATTTTTCTTTTACCTTCTTTTAAGTCAAAACAGAAAGAAACCCAAACCAGTCCAACCATAATTGGGAGAAATTTTTTCCCCTATTCCTGGGCTCCAAAATAAATTCCCCATGGGATTTTTATAAATAAGACTTTGAATCACCTGATGCAATTTTGTAGAAAATACCGAAGTCTTTTGTATATGGCTACTTCTTATGTCAGGCCACACCAAAAACTCATACTTGAATGCTGAATTAAAATTTAACATTAATAGGAGGTGAAAATGTTACAGTTAGAATTTATAGCTTTCTAATGATCTCCTTTTCACCCTTTTATGCTCAAGTGTTTTCTCAGCAATTTTAAGAAAAGAATCAAGGACTATTTTTAAAGATTACAGTCAATGTGGAGCCAGCAGGGACAGCAAATATATTAAGTGATACAGTCAGGATATTAGCAAAAAAACCCTCAACTGTGGTACAATAGGTCTAATTTAATAAGAACTTACATGAATTCTTGCTCCTATACCCAGAAAGCTAGCTGCATATGTGGAGCAGCAGAGAAGAATCACTAAATATCAAAGCTTGAAAAAAAAAAATCCTGGTGCTATCAGTTGACTTCAAGAGAATATAAGACAAAAGAACAGGGGGAGAGGCAACAAAACATGCTACTGTGATTGTAGGGACATTCATATAAGTATCTTCTATAGAGCAAGGAAAGAGATTGGTCCAGCTCTTGAGTGTGCTGTTTAGTCCACACCCTACTTGATTCTGATCCAATAAACAGACCCATAAAAGGAAAAACAGTCTTGTGTATGAGGAACATGTTAAAGAAAAACTTGAGTTTTTGAAAGTAAAGAAGAGACTATTTAGGGTGACAATGACTGTCTTCTCTTCTCCTCCATTGTGCAAGGTGTCAGATGGTTGACCAAGACCAGTGGGTGAAGATCACAGGCAAGGGAGATTTCAGCCTATTATGATAAACAGCTTTTAAATATGGAGAGGTGTCTAAATAAAGGCTAAATCAGAAGACAAAGTGTCCACCACCTGAAATTTTAATCAGAACTTAAAAAACTGCCTCAATTGTCTTTCAAAATACATGTACTGTGTACCAGTTGGCCCCAAAGTCCCTTTTAACTCTGTGACTTTGTGATTTTTATGCCTTCAAATGGAATTTCGCTAAAAATTCTGTATATCTCACCCCCTCTGCCATATACTCTGAGACAGGAAAGTGGTTCTACTGTTTGTGTACCCTATTCATGAGACATTTTTCTTTTTTTATTATTTAAGTTTATTGGTACATTTTAGGTATACATTATGGTCATTGGGAACTTGTACCTGAACATGATATATCTTGGTCCTTATTTTCTTCCCATTCCTCTTCCTGCCCTTCAACCCCTCCACCCCGCCCTGTTTACAAAAGCTTTGTTTCCATTTTATCCTTCTTTTCTCAGTTTTTTCTTTCCCTTCTTTCCTTTCCCCTGCCTCCCTTCCTAGTTCCCCTTCCCCTTTGAACATTTTCTTCTCATTTCACAATATCTATTATACATTTTGGTCCTCATTTACACTTTCAGTTTCTCACACCTATGTGTCACATATGTGTCCTATTTATTTCACTTAAAAGTATGGTCTCAAGTGAATCCATTTAGCTATAAATGTCTCTAGCTCATCTTTATGGCTGAGTAATTCTCCATTTTATATATTTAAAAAACCCACACACATCTTCTTTATCCTTTATGCAGTCACCAGTTGATGGGCATTTGAGCTCTTTCCAGGATTTAGCTATTACAAACTGTGCTGCCATAAACATGGGTGCGTATATATCGCTGTGGTATGATGCTTTTAATTCTTTCAGGAGCATACCTAGAAGGAGAATAACTGGGTCAAATGGGACCAAATAATCCCAGTTCTTTAAAGAATCTCCTTACTGATTTCCACAGTGGTTGCACCAGTCTACACTCCCACCAACAGTGGAAAAGGGTTCCTTTTTCCCCCAGCCCTGCCAGCATTTGTTATTGGTTGATTTCTTGATAGCAGCTATTCTTTCTGGAGTGAAAGCATTGTTTTCATTTGCATGAGACATTTTTCTTGAATGAAAAGAGTAGAAATCTGCTAAAATATATTTTTTAAAATATATTTTTTAAAATATATTTAGTGTTGTACAGCTTATTAACAGTATTTACACATCATATTCTCCCATTTGTTCATGAAAAGAATTCCCCCTTCCCAATGGAGATTTTATATATACGTATGTATGAAATGAATTTCAAGCTTTACTGTGATTGTAACTGAAGATTTTCAAATGTGAAAAATGCTTATTGTAAAACCAATCCCAGTGAAATCTCACCAAGGTCTGTGCATTTTGCC
This sequence comes from Heterocephalus glaber, assembly GCF_000247695.1. The sequence continues at coordinate 146,944 of NW_004624837.1, read as the reverse complement.
AATATGAATTTCCCCAGTTGTAATATTATACTACAAGATGTTAATATTGTGGGAAGCTGGCCACATGGGATGTCCTTATACATTTCTTTTTACCTATCTGTAAATCTATAATTATTTTGTAATACCTGTACTTATTTCATAATCTATTTTTACAAGAGAAAAAGTCCAACCCCAAATGTGATATTCTAATGTGACTGATGGGAGCAAAGTCAGGTGAGGAGCGAGAAGACAGAGGACAGAAAAGTAAAATGTAATCTTGAGAATTTTTAAAAATGACTTTTATAATGTCACATTGAGAAGAGACCTCCACTAGCTTCTGAGATCTAGCATTTTTCCAGAGCACCATTGGCAGGGAGTTTGCAGTTACACTGGTCTAGTCCTGTAGTGAAACCTAAATAAAATTGTTGATACAGTGCATGCACACTGCTGATTGATTTTTAAGCATAACAGATGAATGAATAAAAGTGTAGGGATGGAACAGAATAAATTATTTCTAGAATCTGGCTTTTGTCCCACTTTATAAATGCCTGTGCCAAGTTAAGGGTGAGGACTCACAGCCCAAATTAGTTTTGCAGAATGGCTGTCAGGTGGAATGAGGATGAAATAAAAAATAGAACTTTAGGTATGAGCACTCATGTGAAGCTATAGCATCCCAGAGGAGAAATCTGAATAAAAATCTTATTTGTCCTTTGTCTGAATGAAGAGAAAACACAACAAAACATATTTTTAAAAAATTTCTATGACATATATGGCAATATTTCTGTGAAGTGTTAAGTTCCAAAATGTGAGCTCTACTGACAGCAGTGATTTTTGTTCATTCCCTTATCTCTTGACTTAGAACAGTCCCTGTGCATAGTTGAAGCTCTATAAATATTGGTTGGATGCCAGGCACTACACTGTACATGATGAATTCGTTATTTTCTTATAACGATCTTCTGTGGTAGCTACTATTGATATCATTTTCACTTTACAAATAAGGAGGCTAAGAAAGAGAGAGATCAAATAACTTGACCAAGTTCTTACAGATACGGCAAAGCTGAAGTTTCTCAGTTGCCTTGGGTTGTATGTCCTTATTAGTCATAATTTAAGAGTTAGTAAATGTCTTAGCCATTGAATGTACAGTACTACCATGTATGATATAGATGTTTCTTAGCCTTTATGGCTTATGTGCCATGTTGATGGAGACAAGACTTAATTGTTCTCAGTTACTTACAAGGAGCTTTTGATATAGGACCTCTAAATAATAAAGGGGAGAAAACATAACTCTCACCCTGTTAGGTGTCAGATATGTAGAGTTCATGTTCCCCAAAATTGAAGAATGAATTCTAAGAAACAACAGAAGTTAAGAGTAGAAAATATTTATTCAGTGAAGAGATTTTAGCTCCCGAGAGGCAGGAGGGGTCCTGAATGGGTTGCCAAGGACCTTACTTCACAGGGGAAATTTTATAGAGCAAAATTCAAAGGTGGATAAAAAAATCACAGGGTGGGTACAAAGTGAGACATAACCAATAAGATTACAAATATAGTCGCTTGTGCAATATTGATGAAATGGGGAAGCAGATCACTTAGGAAGTGTATATGGAAAGAGCAAAGACCCTTTTTAGGAAATGATGGGTCTTGGAGGTCTTGCTCACCTACCATGGTGACTGGTGTCTAGCTAGACTTCATTAGGCCGACTGTTACCACTTATCTTATCCCTTGGGGAAACATCCAGGCCTGGTCATCTTGTCTTTATCTTGAGGCCTGGCTTCTAATAGATGCACTGCCAGCCACAGTTGTGATGTGTTTTTACCTTTCGTATTGACTCTTTCAAGGGCCCAGCCCTATCTGGCTGCCTATAATATCTTTACTTAACTTAGCTGTTTATAATACTTCTGACATTTCCAAAGTTAAGAATCTCTCGTAAGACAGCAACATTTTGAAAAAATACGTTTCCTTTCATTTAAATGGATCAGAAGACTGCAGAGATGTTAAGAGTTTAGTTGAATGTGGTAGAATTGCTCCATACCTGTCTCACCCATCATTCCACTTTGCACCAGGCACCATGGTGAGGGCTGAACAGCTGTCCTCCCCGGGTGAAATGAGCAGCCCTGGTCCACAGGTGCTGTTGACCCTGACTCTATTCTTATAGGGGATTCAGACTAGCATAAACAAGGGAGGGGCCCGGCTGGCAGATTCCCATTTAATTCTAGGCCTAATGTCCTCAAATAAAGCCACTCTCACATCCTCTCTCTGCCTGGTAGCTGCTAGCAGATTCTCTACCTTTCTCAGCAGCCAAGAGTGGAAGATTGTTTGGGTCACAATTAAATAGGAGTATAAGCTGGAATTTCAGTTAAGTGCTAAAAATCTTTGTCCTCAAGATAACATCATGGGACACTTCACTCACATTCGTGAAGGCGCTCAGAGACTACCTTTATGTTACTTTATTCTGGTCACCTTCAGAACAACACAAACAACGAAGCATCCCGTTGCGACACTGAGCAGGTAGTGTTCTGGTCCCCTTCATTCTAAGTTGCATCACGATAAGACATCTTTCAGTTTAAAAATAAGAACAGAGAAATGTTGTGTCCTCTCAGTAGAACAGATAACAATACCCTATAGGCTGGAACTGCCAGTCTCACCTCATGACTTCAGCCCATAATGCTGGGGCCTGGTTCCTCAGCTCTCACACTTTATTAGACCAGCTTGGGATTCCAGCATATGTTGATAAAGCTGTCAGGAAATGTGTCAGTGGCAGGACACATACCCTAGTTAGTAAGTTTTAAAGGACAAGTCACTAGATTGAAGAAAGCATTCCCTTATGTAGGTCTCACCAACCTAATTAACTAATCTGTTTAGTTGCTGGGAATGGGTATTTGACTACTGTATGCAGTTTAGTTACTGGTGCCTTCTGTCTCATGGTTACTTTTATCATTTGTTGTGTTTTGCTCGATATTGTATTAGTATTTTAACAATATTGTGCTGTTATTTTCATCCACTCAATGATAATTTATAGAGCATTATTATGTGCCAGCTACTGAGCTAAACCCTGAGTAGAAGGTCAAGAACAAAAGAGAAAGGACTGTAACCCACATGGGGCTTTCTGCTGAGCAGAGAGTAAGAAAATAAAAATAATGATAATAATAAATATATGCATATAAATGCACGTACAGCAGTAATGATATATCTATCACTTATCCTAGCCTAAGGGAATTCTCCCAATAGTTCTGTTCAGTTCCACATTGGACAGAGTAATAAGATTTTTGCTGTATGTATGTATTAGCTTCCTAGTCCTATTGTAAAAAATTACTACAAATTTGGTGGTTTAAACACCAGAAAATAATTCTCTCATACTTCTGGGGATGAAAAGTCCCAAATTAGTTTCACTAGGCTAAAACCAAGGTGTAAACAGAGGTATGGTCATCTAAAGGCTCTTGGGAGAATCCATTTCTTCCAGTTTCTGGTGGTTTCTGGCATTGGTGGATTTGTGGCTGCTTCATTCCAATCTCTGTCTCCATGGTAACATTACCTTCTCTCCTGTGCCAAATCTCCCTCCACCTCTCCATTAGAAGGACACTTGTGATTGCATTTAGGACCCACTGAGTTAATGTGGAATAATTTCATCTGAAGATCCTTAACCTAATCATACCTGAAAAGACCATTTCTATACAAAGTAACATTTACAGGACCCAGGAAATAGGATCTGATATCTTTGGGAGCTTACCTAGACTTCTACAGTGTGTAAATATCATAAATCCAGTTTGACTGCAACTGTCAGGGCTATGGAATGGGACTGGTTATCCACAAGTCATTAGCATGTTAGTTTTTCACTTTCAGAACAGCATATGCTGAATATTTTCCACTCTACTCTAGGCTTTTAATGTAAGTTCTTCCCCTCCCATTTCAGATACTCTGTTCCTCTAACTTCAGTCTAATCAAGAAGTGCTTCACCCTCCTCTTTCTTCTTCCTCCACTCCCAGGTTTATCTAGTCTTTGATGAGGAAAACAATGATATGGAAACAGATAATCTTTTTCAGCCTTATACACAAAGGTATTCAGCTCTTAGGAACCTTTTTTTTTAACTTCCTAGGTGTAAGTTGAATGAAGCAGGAGGGTGAGATACATAAAAAACACAAATTTATTCTTCAGGATTTAACACTGCCTCATAATTAAACACTGTGACAGGTGTTACAGAGGAAAAGAAGAAAACAAAGCTGATTTTAGTAGTGTCAGACAAGGTCTCTATGAAGGGTGACATTTAAACTGAGATTAAGAATAAGGAAGAGACAGTCATCACCAGAAAAAAAGAATTCAAGGAAGGTACCAAGATACGAAGTCCATGACTTGCCATGTCACAGTGGCTAAAAGATCAGGGTGACTGGGACATAGCCCATGGGGTCAGATAAGGCGGAAGGATTATGATCTAGACAGCAAAGTGTTACAGGTAGTCCTCAAAAAGTTTTCATTCCATTTGGAGTGTAGTAGAAATCCCAGGGTGGTACATTAATTCTGAAACCTGACAGCTCCCCGGCTGTTCACTAAAAAAATTGTATTATTTTTCTCTATTTTACTCTATAATTTTTTTCTTTTTTTTTTAAATAAAATTCTTTTATTGGTACATTGTAGGTATACAACACAATTACATTTCTCATTGGGAATTGTACCTTTACTTAATGCATCTTCGTTCTTGTTTTTTCCCCATTCCTAGCCCTCCCTTCACGCCCTCCACCCTTCCCTATTTACAAAGGCTTTATTTCCATTTTTTTCCATTTCTCATCATTTTCCCTTTCCCTTCTTTCCTTTCCCCTGCCCCTCCCACT
>NW_004624837.1:104030-137270 GCF_000247695.1 Heterocephalus glaber | reverse complement strand
GTGTTCCATCTCATTTCCCTTTGGGGTTGCTGTAGGTGATCTGGAAGTCTGGTTTTGAGACTTATTTACGTGTTTTCTCATTTTGACTGGGGGGGCGGCTGTTAGCACCTGAACAGATTACCTCCTCTGAGCTGGGAGAGGTGGGACAGGGGCCAGGAGCAGCGGTAGGGATGGTGGCCCTAAAGCCCTTTCCTGTGGGCTGGGAGCAGTGGGAGGGATGGTGGTCGGGAAGCCCCTTCCTCTAGACCAGGAGCAGTGGGATGGCATCTCAGAAGCCCCTACCTCTGGGCCGGAAGTGGTTGGAGGGATCATGGCGTGGAAGCCCCTTCCTCTGGGCCAGGAGCAGAGGGACAGAAGGTGGCCCAAAAGCCCTTTCCTCTGGGCTGGGAGCAGCAGGAGGGAAGGTGACTAGGAAGCCTCTTCCTCTGGACCAGGAGCAGTGAGACAGTGGCTCAGAAGCCCCTACCTCTGGGCCGGGAGCAGTGGGACTCAGTACCGTGGTCTGGTGGTCCGGTGTCCTCTGCATCTTTGTAGGATGGAACCAAGTGGCTGTACAGAGGAGCGGGGGTGGGTCCAGTGGATTGTTGCCGGGACGCGGGCTTATTTGGCATGTTCCGCATGACTCGGGACCTCAGTAGGGCATGGGCAGACCTGCCTGTCTGCAGAGGGGTGATTCGGCATCTCCTGTATCATTTTTTTCTATGTTGAAATTTTCTTTCTATACCCTACAATCACTTAACTGGGATCCAGTATCTGATAACAACTTTGAGACAATTTTCCTCCATCATATTGTTAGTTTCAGTGGAAATTAGCAAGTTTTACTATTGTCATCAGCTATTTTCACTGTTTCAAAGGAGATTTACTAAACTACAAGTTCTTAGATTTTCTCAAAGATTTTAAGAATGCTCTAACCGTAATATGTTCGTTTACTCCTTGCAACTCTATTTTGTCATCTGTAAAGCTGAAATAGTTCCATTTTCATAGGACTGATCTGAAGATTAAGGAAGAGAAATGTCAGTATCTGCAATTATGCTGGGTACCTTTTACATATCCAGCAACTGTTCCTATCTTATAATTTTGTCTTCATACAGAGTTAAACTCTCATCCCAGTTTAAGTGGTTGCCACTTCTTTCTTTTTATCTTCAAGAGACAGTAAAAGTCTCCTATTCAATTCTCTAAACATAGCAGCAGGTGAATCCTTGTCAGCAACTTCTTAAGGGCAAGTCATTGGAATTGTTAGCCCTCTTTCATCTGTAAAGCTGATGGAGCAATGTCTGTCTATCCTATCTCCCTTTCCTAATAGTGATTAGGGTCGAAGAAGGGAATGATAAACACATCATTGGCAAAAAATTGATTTAGTGTTTTCACAAAAACACAGCAGTATCGTACTGTTATATATTTAAATTAAAAAACAGCCTTTTTGTCAAACCCCCAGATGAGTCTCTCTGTCTCAGTCTCTGAGACACAACACCTAACAGGCACTATAGGTAAAGAGAAAATATTTATTTTGACTTACAGTGTATAAGAAGTTTCAGTGCATAGTCAGAATGGCTCCAAAGCTGGGCAGCATGGCAGAGGGGCATGGCAGAGAAGCAGCTCATGGACAGAGATCAAGGGAGGAGGGAGGGAGACAAACCATTCCAGGCCACACCTCTACTGATCCACCTCCTCCGATCAGGCTTCACTTCTCACCATCACACTTAGCTATTAAACTCATTAATGGACTAATCCACTGATGAGTATCATGCCCCTATGAACCAATTACCTCCCAAAAGCCCCACCTATGAACACATGAGGCTTTGGTGGGACATCTAAATATAAACCATAACATTGTCCATGTTTCCCATTATGACGAAGTCTTAATTTACAAAAGCAGGAAATGTAAATAGAGTGATGATCCTTCCCTTCTTGGTGAGATATGTATGCTTTATGTCAAAACAATATGTAAGGTTTATCTTCAAATTCTGTATCTGGTCAAATTCTGTTATCATTTATGCTTTGTGGAACTGACCAAAGACAATTCCAGTTAATGGAAAGTGGAAATGTCAGAGTAAATTTGTTGATGGACGACAAATGTGTATACAAAACCTAGCATGATGTTTTTAGCTAAAGAGTAGGGTAGGAGAGACGTATAGGAACTATGTCACAGAAGCCCTCACAAGCCATGATAAGAGGCCAGGATTTATCATTTGAAGATGGTAGAAAACAAAATAATATGGCTTTGTTCATATTTCGTAAGTTATTCTGGCAGTTGGGCATGGGATAAGTGAAGGTAAGATGGGAGTTGAGGAGATCAACTAGGAAACTCACGAAAATTCTGGAGAGCCTTATGGAAGTCTGAACTGGGAGAACAACTATGTAGGATGGAGAGAAAAGAGATATGAAAATTATTTCAGCGATAATAGTACCAAAAGCAAGACCTAGTAACTGATAGGATGTAAGGATAGCATTTTTCCAAGGAAACCTTGTGTTTCTGGCCTGGATCCTGCCTTTTGTCAATATAGGAGAAAAGGTGATTCAGGTGTGAAGGTAAAGGAATCAGCACTCAGCCACTGGAGTCTGTGGGTCATTCATGTTAACATGAACAAGGGCAAAGATTTTAATTTAGTTTTGCCCTTTGTGAGAAGTAAATTTAAAATTAATTGAATTCTATCAAATTGAAAACAACTTTACTTAAAAAAATTCAACTATGTAAACTTTTCATTAAATTACATATGAATTAACCAAGATTTTCCACCTTTGAAAGAATTGATATTTTGAACAGGATAATTATTTGATGGCGAGGCTGTTCAGCAAGTTGGAGGATGTTTATCCTGCCAGAACAGTCACCCCTCCAGTTGTGATCATGAGAAAATATTTCCAGACATGGTCCTCTGTTCCCTGTGAGACAGAAATCACCCCTTGTCTTTAAGTTAGTCCAGTTTCATGGAAAATTGATGCAAACCAAACAGTAGCTGGATTTGTAAAATTTAAATTTACACGAAGTATACTATATGTCATACGTAAACAGAATGGATTTCTGTCAAATGCTAGCAGATAGCTAGGTCCAGAAATGAAGACCATTATAGAAAAGAGACTTCATCCACTGCTTGTCTCCAGATCAAGAGATCTGTGAGGAGGAGACAGAAATGGATCCTAATTACCAGGGTGACAAAGGGAAAGCAATCGACAGCTTAACATTATTAAATCTGTCATTTAATTGGTCTCTACAGGCAAACCATATTATAAGAATATCAATTTAAAGTTCTCAAACTGCTAAAAAGATTTATTAACCACATTCTGTGCTTGGGACTGAGAAGGAACAATTTAAAGAAGACATAGATTATACCCTAAAGGAACTTATTTTTATCTAATTCTCCTAGAAACATTAAGTTTTTCATGAGTTGAAATGGCTGCATTACTCATAATTACCCTTAGCTTTAGCTTTGTAGAAATATTTTAGCTTTGTAGAAATAATATATCATAAACAGAAATGTGCCAAAACCTCGCCACTTTTCTCTTCTGCCCACATCTAGAAGGCACAGTATCTTTTTGAGCACTCAGTCGAATCTGTAACTCAAATCTGCAGGGAACCTGAAAGCTCTCTCTTAGTTTCCAAATGAGTCTGAAATGAGGCAGGCCCTTAGGCTAAAGGTGGACAGCTGCTCATCCTGCAATTTTTCTTGTTATGTCCATGATCTCTTTAAATTCCTTAGATCCAAATTAAATGATAATTATTGTTTTGCCAGTCACTCTTAAGCAATGTAAAAGAAACTTGAAATAGCACATCATTTCACATGGGCTCCATTTTCTTAGATGAAATCAGCAGGAAGGTGGATGCAGCCTGCATGATGTTAGCTGTCAGATCACACATCAGTTCATGGCTTCAGTATTTATAGGTGTTCAGAATATATCTTCCTCCAGTTGTATTGGATATAATTCTCCACATGTTTGGAATATTTCATAAAGAAGCTCAATCATTTTGACTGTGCATGGCCTCCAATAATTTTTTTTTACAAAATGATTGAGATTTTAATTATGTGCAACTTTTAGTTTGATTTTTCTATGAATAAAATACATCAAATACATTCATAAAATTTCCCTCTGATGCTTTTCAGTTAATTATTTGCAGAAATGTGAGGCCTTGAGTTAAACTTTTCATTTTATCAATTTTTATTGTGTTTTCTCCGGTGCTCTTAGGTGACACAATTATTAGACAAAATATAAACGAATACCCCATATCTAGAGCACACGTGTGGCCAAATAAGGTGACATACCACTGCCCAGGCATCATCTTAATACTCGTTAATGCATTCAACAACTCTTTATTAAACATCTATATAGTATTGCTTGAGGAAGTCAGGATTCTTTAGTGGGAAAAAAAGAGGAATTCTTATCTTTGCATAGTTTGCATTAACAGTAGCAAAGAGAGACAATAATACAAGTAAGTACATATAACTCTTGAACATATAAATGTTAAGGGGAATAAAAGCAAGCAGTACGTTTAAGGAGGACAGAGAATGCCAGGGGAGGGGGACAGCATGATATTTGTATTAATCACATTTACCCTCACTTAGAAACAATACTCAACACACAATTTAGAGGAGAAGAGATTTTAATCTGCTTATGGTTTCCATCCATGATTGGCTGGCACCAAAGCAGAGACTTCCTGCCAGAAAGGCATGGCAACCAGAAAGTTAAAAAGGGAAACAATTTCAGAGTGGAAGGAGTGGGAACCATGCATTGTCTCCAAAGCCATGGCTCCATGACCCACTCAGACAAACCTCAAAGTGTGTTCCAGAAATCCCTGGGGTGGATCCCAAATCCCATCAATCTAAAACTCCACCCTAACCCTAGCAGCCACACTGCGGTCAGAGCAGCAACCATGAGAAGATTATATTAGAAGAAATGATAAAAGAGGTAAAAATGAGGACCATGGATGCCTAGGAAAGAACATTCCATCCAATGGCAAGATTCACCATAAAGTCTCTAAGGTGAAACAGCACTGGTATGTTGCAACAACTACAGGAAGCCATTGAAACTGGAGGAAAGTAGGAGAAGTGCATTTCAGTAATTCATCTTTTTTTTTTTGGTACCAGGAATCGAACTTGGGACCTTGCATTTGCGAGGCAGGGAGCGGAACCACTGAGCTAAATCCCTGGCCCCTCTTTTGTTTTATTTTTAAATATTTTGCTAATTTAAAAAAATCAATTCAGATATAACTTCTACTCGATTTAGCTGTCACTATATGCAAATGGTAATTTAAAAATCCCTAGACATTAAGGTTTTTTTGTTTGGTTTTGTTTTGGTACCGAGGATCGAACTTGGGACCTTGCGCTTACGAGAGAGGCAGCAGCACCACTGAGCTAGATCCCCGGCCCCATAAGTTTTGAAATAAATCAGACATCCGCAAGTATAGTAACAGTATCAGTGACAGAGCAAACAAGAGATTGCCTTCAACAGTGCCCTGAGCAGGCATTCGCAGCGCTCAAAATATGTTACTGAGTTGCCTGCTTCTAAAAGTGACTCACCAACTCAACATTACTGGGTTCTGGGTTCCTCACCTTTCTCTCCCTCTGGAGTTAAGATTCCAAGTTGTTCATGGCCCAAACAAATAATTGAACAAAACAAGCAAAAAACAATGACAAAGTTCATTCAAGAAAGTAAAAGTGAAGACTGGGAGAGAAACTGGCTCTGCAGAGCAAGTGTGGACTGAGTAAAAGGAAAAAGCAAGATAAAAGAACACTCTGGAGAAAGCAGGGTAGGTTATGGTGAGGAAAAACCATGATAGCAAGTTCTTGTTGGTGTCCATGGGTCCTTTACGCTGTTCAAATCTTGAGGAAAATCACAAGAACTTCTACAGACGTGTCCTGAGAAGCAGTGCTCGGATCCCATTCCTCAGGCTGACATCAGGCCTAGGCCATCCTATTGAAAATCTGCTCTGGTTCTAGCAAGAAGTCCATGTGCAAGACTTTGGGAACTATTCTAGGTATTTGTCCAGAATCTTGTAATTAACAGGTTATGCTTACTTCCCCAGCCAGCTTTGCTACACCCTAATCTCCTATCTAATACACTGGGCCATTTAATTTTCATTCAATCCACATAAGGCAGAGACTACCTCAATGTAATCTGTGGAGTTTGGTTTGGAATTTGCTAACTTCTCTGAACCTTAGTTCCTCATTGCTAAGAGATAATAATAATAATGACTACTTAGTTGGTTTTTAGTGTTTAAATAACATAATACAATTCATAAATGCATACTAAATATTAAATAAATGTTAGTTTTCATCATTATTACTAGTTTATCAAGACAGGAGCCATAGTTTAAATAAGAAATCATTACTTTTTTTTCAGAAAAGTGACAATATATATAAGATTTGAAATCACTGATGAACATTATACAATCCATGAAAATTAGATATTCATTCATTCATTTGGCAGAGTTTTACTGTGCCAGGCATTGTTTTAGCCAGCAGTGAAATAAAAAAAAAGGGCACTATCTCTGATTTCATCTAAAGGCATAGAGAAGAAATCGGTGAGGAAGCATCTTACCTTTGCAGTGTAGGTTATTTTATAAATAAAGTTAAGTATGCAGTTTCATAGAAGAGCAAAGAAGTAGCATCTAACCCAAGCATGGCTATGGGGTTGCTGGGCAGGTATAGTTACCCCATAGGCAAGCAGGTAGAATATTGGGCAGGTAAATGGAGGCAATGAGGAAGGTGAGAGAACCAACCTAGTCAGAACAACATGTGGAGGGGACCAAACACTACAGGAAATTGCAAGCTGTTCTGTTCGGGGCCTTGAAAATTACCAATTAAGGCTGAAAAGTGTACACAGAGGGCAGATGATAAAGGGTGAAGCATACTAGGCTGAAGACTTTGTATCTTATCTGAGCAAAATGAGGACACAGATTAATTTTAAACAAGAAAGTTACATGATCAAATTTGCATTTTTGAATGACTACTATGATTGCAATGGAAAGAATAGTTTAGAAGGGGTCAGAGTTAGAGGCAGGGCAACCAGGCATGGAAATAATTTGATGTTTAGTGAGAGAAGGAACAGATCTCATTATGAATCTGTTATGTGGGAAAAAGTGATGTTTCTTTGGTACAATACCGTGTTATTTGAGCGAGTAAGGAAGGGAGGATCAATATTAATTGCACCAAAAAAGAAATATAAAGCCAACTCATTTCATTTTCAGAAAAACTCTTAGGTCGATTGATTTGTAACTCTCTCTGGGGTCTCATATCTTTCAAGATTGGAAATCACTGTAGTTTCTCATCTTAGGAGCCATTAAATGAAAAGCAAAAATTTAAACATGAAGTGTTTCATAATCCTTCCTCATCATTTCTCAGTCAAACATTATTCCCTGAAAACATCAATTTATAGCGTGCACACAGAAATATGAATGATCTGCCAGGCCACCTAACTAATATGCTGGGGCAAACAAATAAAAAGCTGAGAGGAAATAGAGGGAGAAAAAAAAACCCTTGGGTTTCGCAAATTAATGTTACCAGGAGAAAAAACATCCAGTCGTGATTGTGCAAACAGAATCTCATTGCATTCCATTCTAATCAGCATTTTCAAAGTCCCACAGACCACAGTGCTACATCCCTAATTCTGAGGTAATTCGGCTAAAATTCCATCATTTCACCGAATTACCCAGGCAATTAAGGTTGTATTTTTTTTTTTTGTTCTAATTCAAAGCAATGCCTCAAGGCATTTTTAAACAAAATTAATCATTTCTCTACCTTCTTCAGTTTGTTATACCATGACCTACTCTCTCATTTCTCACATTACTATTGGGCTCCGAAATTAATATATATATGAGTGTATAATATATATGTAATATAAATCTGTATAAAATTTTCAAGTAATTCAATTGAAAAAACTAAAATTAGATAAGAACAAGTCCCATTAACCATTTCTTCATTGCATATGAGGTCCTTCTTCTCCTCCCATGAAAATACTTTCATAACGGATATTCGTCCAAACGTTCTTCTTTACCTTTCTAGTACACACACATGCACACACACCCATAATTATTTACTTACTCATATATTTTTAAAAACAAACATATGAGACACTTCAGAGCTATAACTTAGAGGTCAGGCTCTGTAGACTAGTTTGTTATGCATTAAAGGTATGGTTCTAGAAAATTAACTTTTTAATAGCTCAGAATCCTCATTTATACAATGAGAATGAAAATGTTACATATGTCATAGTGTTCTTATGAACAGTAACTATTTTAATACATTTAAATCACTGAGAATTGTACCTAGTAATAAATACTCAATGACTGTTGACTATCATTATTATAAGTAAATTTTAAATACACTCAGATTTGCATGTATACTTATTATTCTATGACATGTTTTCTTGGTTAGAACTGTGTCTTTAAAATCTTAGATTGTTAGCTGACTGTGGTGGTGTATGCTTATAATCTCAGCTCTCTGGGAGGTGGAGGTAGGAAGATCACAAGTTCAAGCCCAGCCTGGGCAACTTATTGATTCAGTGAGATCCTATCTCAAAAACAATGAAAGTATTGAGAATGTAGCTAAGTGCAAAGGCCCTGGACTCAGTATCCAGTAGAAGAAAAAAGGAAAGGAAACGAAAAGATTTTGGCTCATCAGTACATGCTTTCCTTAATCTGCTATATAATATTCCATAGTATGTGGATACCTTCAATTGATGGACATTTATTGTGTTACCCAGTCGGGGATTGTCTTGTTTTTCTATTGTGGGATCACTGTTTAAGCGAAAATCTTTATTTATATGAATGACTATTTTTTTCTAGTGTGGATATTGATACACAGGATGCCAGGTTAGGAGGATAAGGACATATTTATCCTAAATAGATACTGTCAGATTAACCTCCAAAAATCCTACACGAATTGATATTTTCACATCATATGAAGATATAAATTTAACCAATTTCTTGGCAATATCTTATCATTTTTCTATCATCAAGTGAATAATTTTTATCGGATTCTGGGATTTAATCTCCATCTCCCTAATAGTGATATTTGGCAATTTTTAGCTGAGAACTCTATGGGAAAGACCTAGTCATATGAAATACCAGCAGGAATGAACTTGACAAGTGCAACAGAAAAAGAGGAATTCCAGCACAGAGTGTGAATGCCAGGAGAGCCTTTGAAATGAAATGGGGAGGACTAGCTGGGCAGGGGAAGTGAAAGTCTTTGCAGGCCATTATAAGGTGTTTGCTTTTAATTTTGAGCAAGAAGTGACACAGAGTAAGTGCCATGTAGGTTGGACTTTAGTGACGGTTGGGAGTTACTAAGAAAGAGGAGGGTAGGAAGGACATTGTAGGCTGAGGGAGAAAAAACTGAGATTATGGAAACATAAAAATACATGATAAAAGAATAGCATGTGTTGTTTCTAGATGGAAGATTAATATTGGGGAATAGTTGGACTTGTCTGTTCTTGGAAAGAGTTTTGCATGTTAGGACATTTTAATTTTCATTTCTAGAAAATGAAAAAATGCCCACGGGATAAGTGTACTCATATTTATTGGGCACATTCTATGGGCCATGGTTAGTACTATATATGGATAGTTCATTAAATCCCAAATGACCTCTTTAAAGTAAATGTTATGAATACCATTTTGCATATGTGGGAACTGAGGCCAGGGAAATAAATTAACTTCCTGCAAACTAACCTTTGGGTTGCATCTTCAAAGCCAGTTCTCTCCGTATTAGTTTATGGAAACACTGGGTGAGCGTGTGCACGGTGCTAGGTATTGGGAAGGAGCAGCTAACGTAGCAGGGACACTATCCTCCAAGACTGTCTCCCAGAGCTGGGCTCTAGCTTTAGAGCAAAGGCATCCAGAGACCGAGTGACTCAAACTGGAGTCTGGTGAAGAATTTAGACAAGAGAGAATCTGGAGGACTTTTTTTAAAATATAGGAAAATAAATACTATTAGAAATAAAGAGGAGGAGAGAATGAGGTACACTGGAAAGTACCACTGTTAGTGGTTAATTAGATACGGATTGAGGAAAGAGTTAAGGATGTCATCAGTGTATCTAGATTGGGTAGCTACCTGACTAGTGGCAGCCAGAAGTACAGAGGATGGTGCAAAGAATCTTCTGAAGTTTGAGCCAGGTAGAACATTTAAAAGAAGCAAAAGAAAAAAAGTTACTATAAATCAATGGTGACAAATGAAAGTAATATTCTGCATTTACTTGGAAAAGACATTTACATGTAGAGCTGAGAGATATTGGACAGTAACCCTGAAACATCCTGTAGTTTAGATTTTCATACCTTCTCCTGCAAGAAGGCAGCTGCAATGTGGAACCTCTACAATTAAATTAAATGTTGCAGCTGTTATTAATGTTTTAGTATTCATGGTACACAGCCGCATAAATCCCCATGCTGTTTCCTACTTCACAAGAAATCCATTTGACAACCCCAGGCCTATAAAACTTCTGGCTGAATTTGCTGTATTTCTCCCTTATGCTTTATATTGGTCGCTTGGGAGTCCAGGCTCCTAAAACAGGCTAGGTGTTAAAGGATATCTTTTGAAGGGTTTGGTTGAAAAATTTCAGCAATCTAGGTTTTTTTCCTCTGACATCCTCTAGAAAACTATAAACTCCATGATACTGGCAGAGTAAGATGCTGAAGGAAAAAAAGAAAAGGAAACTATTTTGGTTGACAGAATCTTACATGTTAGTGTCATACGGTGGATGTTGTCATCTTCGGAGAGGAGACAGGATGATTCATGCCTTACTTAAGTTAGTAGGGTTTTCTAAAAACTTTCTATAAAGTAAGCCTTTTTCTAGGTTGCAGAATCCCTCATAGAACCTCCAGCTTCAGCCTTGCCCCCATTACAAAAACAACAAGCAGTAGAGACCATGTGAAGGGTGAGCCTTGGTGTTGGGGGATCTTAGTGGACGTGCAATGTGTCAGCATGCATCATTGCTTCATAAGCGTTTAACAGCCCTCCTCTGAATCTGAGTACTCCTCAACTAGCAGAGCCATTTAACACACTAGATCTTTCTTTATCATCCTGGCAGAATTAATGAATGAACAAAAATGACCTCAGTGCCCTGAAATTTACTTTCCAAGCTTTTCTCATAACTTGAATCTTTCTTTCCCATCCCCTTCCTCAGCCAGCCCTGTGGTGTTCATACCTCATTCTCTCTGAAAAGTCATGTAGCCGCTGAAAATTTGAACTCCACAAGGACTATTGATTTAAAAAAAAAGAACTATCAAAGAAATGTCATGTACCAGGCATTAATATGCACTCTTCCATTTTTGTAACATCCTCTTGGGTTTTCATGGGTGACCAACTATCACCTTACCCAGGACTAGCATTTCCTGGGACATTCAGTGCTAAAACCTGGACAGCCCCAATGTGGGAATTGAGGCACAAAGGAGAGAAAATGGTTTCTAAAAATTGCACTGTTTACCAGAGATTTGTGCAAGATCAAACCCAGATCTTCCTCATCTCAGTCCTGCTCTTTCTATTCTGTTTCACCAAATTTTAATGCCTAAGATGTATTTGAATTTTTAAGTGGAGCTCTAGTAGTGTTGAGTATGGGGAAGACAGTTCTTTGTGGATATATGGAGAAAGGGTGCAGCTTGGAAGCAAATATGGAGAATTGGGCATCATGTCAGATTAGGAACATTTGCAAGAGCTTCCTCAGGGGTTCTGTGTCACAGAGTGTCATGCATTGAGAGCGCAGGGGCAGGCACAGCATGCGTCTCAGAAACAGTGATCACTGTGAGTCATTGTTGGTGAAGGGTTCCCTGTAATCTCAACTGCCTCCTCGAAACCTACTGCTCCAAAATTAACACATTGATTTAAAGATCTCATTTTCTAGGAACATTTTTTTCCAGGCAGTTTTGCTCTGTTTTCCAAGATCCAAAGCCAAAGTCTGTGCTCCTGAAGATGATTGTGTGCATGTATACACGTGTGTGTCATCAATGTTCATTCCAACAACCATCAGGAATATTTTACTCCCTTTAGTGCCAGAATGTCAAGGGATGATTAGAGTTGCTATAAAGTGTTACAATGGGATCTAATAGGTGCATTTATTTCCAACTTTAGTCCCCAGATCTGAAAGATGGGCCAAGATCAACAAAAAGGTTAGAATTGTAAATGTCTGATTTCTGGTCCTGGTTTTATTCTGAAGCTTTTGTTCATTTTAACTTTTCTGCCCACTGGGCATTCTGCTAATACACTGTATTCTCTACTTTCATGGTTCAAAATTTTTGATATTTATAACTACTCTCACAGGATAAAACTATGTTCAATTATATGCATTTTTTCCTATTAACCTCTTTGCTCTTTTCTAGTGTTCAATTATTTGATGGTTTTCCTCTCTCAAATCCCCTCACATTATGTATGCTCCTATCAAGTGAATCTCCTGCACACTAGTCCTTTTCTTAACAAAGTGTGACACTGAGATGGGACTGAGAGTAGCAGTTTTTCATGAATAACTAATGATTATTTATAATTAGTATATGAATTGTATATATGAAAATGATGTTGCTGAATTACTTGAAGGTGATTAAAAGCAGTAGATTCACCACTAAGTCATTTTTAAAATATTTTCAACAAGCCCCAAGAACTATTCACTTATTTCAGAAAGTTTTGCTTCCTACATAATCTAAAAGGAAACTTCCACCTATTCTAAAGGTGCCATTATACTTGCTGCTGCTGCTGAGGTTGGCCTTAAGCATCTGAAGCCCTATGGCATGATCGTCACAGAGCAAATACTGCAACAAAGGCCTGAGATGTCGTAAGAGTGTCAAGCACTCTTCCAAATGCTTTGTGTGTGTTAAATTTAGTGTTTGTAATGATTCTATATGGTAAGTACTCCATGATACCCATTTTATACATGAGAAAATTGAAGCTTGGAGATAGTTTGTCTAGGTTCTTAGAGCTGGCAAGTGAAAAAGCACAAATTCAGACCCAGGCAGTAATGGCTCCTTTGTCTAATAGGAGATATATATATATATGGGAAATATATATATATATATAGGAAATACATATATGTGTGTATATATAGAGAGATAGATATATTAGATATAGTTATAGATGATGTATGGATAGATATTTTATTCATTGACTAAGTATTTATTGAGCACATAATAGCTGGTGGTACAGACATTGATAAATAAGATTCATTGTCCCGTTGAACAATCTAGCAGCAGCAGAATGATGGGAACTGATGAATTGTAGTACACTGACATAGATATTAGCATTTAGACAGTAACAAAAACACTCTGGGAAAGGATTAGCATATTGTTTCTAAGGAATAAATGTGATACTTTTAATACACTTACCATTTAAACAAAAGACAATACACTTAGAACTGAAAAAGCATATTTGAGACAGGAAGGATTAAAGAATCACAAAGTTATTTTCTGAATATGTACTGTAGCTTGTTGAGAGATATTCACCACCTAATTAAATACCAACTCAAAATAGCTTTATTTTTCTGCCTCCAAAAATGCTGAGAATAGACCTACACCAAGGCAAAATGATAAGATTTCCCTCATAAGACCAACACCTTTCCTGCAGTAACAGAGCAGGAGTGTGTTGAGATGGCATTTATTATTTGGGTTAGTGACACTCTAGTCTTGAAGGATGTCCAAACACAAGATTTGCATACTGGTGGCTGGCTGGCTGGCTGGATCAGTTTTACACATATTCTTAGGTTATACTGTTGTGGATCTTAATATGGCAAATCTAAGACCACCTTTGGCCTCTATATTTAAAAAATTTTCCAGTTGATTTCTGTGTACATCCAAGTTTCAAAACTACTGGTCAAAAAAATCTTCATGAATAAGGAAAGCCACCTATATGATATTTAATTTGTTCTGATTTTTTTATTTTAGGCAATGGTTTGGTAGGTATCTCTGGGAATAGGCAGAACTCAATTCAGGTCAACATATTCTACCTAGGACAAATTTCTTAATCAGTGCAATTTCTTAACCTTTCTTATATACCCATTGTATTATATATAATGCACATAAAATATCCGGACTTGCTTTAAAGAAGTATTAATAAACATTAGAATATTCATAACACACACACATATATATATATATCCATATATATATATATCCATATATATATATATATATATATACATACATACATTTCATTTCACACAAAAACTGACCTGCCTTGTGCTCCATTTCTGGATTAGTTAACCTACAAAAGTAGTACGAGGTTGTTGAAAGGACACTTGTTAATCGAGTTCTAATCCCCTCCTGACACTAACAAATGTATAGAACCAGTTAGGTCCCAGCCACTCCTAAATATACACAGCATGAAAGTAAAATTAAAACACATGGGAATAAAGTGAAACTATCTATCGTGACAACAGCGAAATGATCCATCTGGTTGCAACAAACCAATTTCATGTCTTCAAAAAGAACTTAGCTTTTTATTGTTCCACAGAAAATGTTTAGGGATTTGGATTATGGTAATGATTTATGTGCACATGTCTTATCCTGAACTCTCCCTTAATTTCAACATTAAGAATTCATATTTGGATAAAGGAAAGCAAACTTCCTATTACCCTGAGAATTTCCAGGGCTCTCACAACAGCCGCAAGCATGGGCTTACCCTTAAAAGGCAACTAGATGAATGTTTATGGCATAAAAGATTAAACTTGTTAGCAATTTCAATAAATTTTTGCAAATAAAGGAAAGTAAAACCTGAAAATAATCAATCACCATGTGGCAAAAGAGTACTTTGCTATTGGCTATATTGTTTTTTTCAAAGCTGACGGTCATCACACACTAACAGTGAACCTGTTGCTGCAAGTTTTCAGTGATTGGACAAATTTGAGCTAATTGTTATAAGGGACAGTTCTTAACTCAGGCAAGCTTATATACAACTTTGATAAAAATAGCTTATGTATTTATAAATAATTTAATGCATTTTAAAACATTTCAAGTATTTAGCATGAAATAAGGTAAACTTTCAATAATAATAAGAGACTAAGTAAAATTCAAGAATAAGTGCTAAACTTTAGGACTCAAGAAATATCTAGTAAGAAATGGTGGCCGATCAACATACACAACCTAACTGAGCAGATCTTTTGTCCTTTTGTATCTTGCTTTTCATTCTTACCCTAAGAAGAAAAAAAAAAAGGAGAAAACAAACTACTTTATTCTTACCAAAAGGTTATATTACAGGACTAAAGTGATAAATAACAGAGACAAGCATATGCCCTCAAAATTAGGCAAAGCCAGTGAAAAAGAAAGCTATTCTTCAGAACCCTTGAAGCAAGATTTCAGACATTTTTCTGAATACACTTAGAAACAAAGTTAAGGAGTATCTGAAGTAGTAAATTCTATAAGTATGCTTATATTACTTCAAATCTCATTCTAAAATGCAAGCCTTTGTTTCCATTACCTTGCTTAATTATGTAATTTCTGTTACTTTAATAAAATATTTCCAGTAATAGAAATGAAAATGTAGGGTGCAGCCCAGAGTTCGATAATAAATGATTCTGTACCGGGATGGGAAAGGCAGAGAAGTGGTTTCAGACCAAGAGAGCTATTATTTATAGTGAGCCTGAAGAAAGAGAATCTAAGCCAACGTCTAAGACAGAGACAAAACATCAAGGCTAAAATTCTGAGTTCGAAGATCACTTGGTCTGGTTTTGTTTTGTTGTGTTTTGTTTTTCAGTTGCCAACTGTGTAGAAAAGCAGAGCCGGAGAGGGAGAGGGTAGCCTTAATAGTTCCGCAGGGCCGACTGTGGGCCCCACAGCCATAGTTTTGCAGCTCTTCTCTCCTTCCTCCAGAGCTTGATGGCCCCTGCCTTGGTGCCACAGCCCTCCCATGGTGGCTCTGAACTGCAGGCACAGCATCTTGACCTGGGTAATGGGCCTCTCAAGGTCTAGCCTAGAATCTCCAGCCTTATTAAATGAAAACAAACAGAACAAAAGCCAAAAAGAAGGCTGGAGACTAATCAAGTAGCCTGGAACATGGGTGAGCCACTGTTATCAAAACATGCAAGTTTTAATATTAAAAAAGAAATTAAGAGAAGGCCATGAACATCTGAATCTCCAAGTTTTTCCTTAAAAGGAAAACTTCATCCAGTAACAAATCATTTTGGGACACAATGAAAACAGGGTTTATAGTGCACACTACTGTCAAAGTTTTCCTGTTTTTCATGTTCTTCCAAGGATTTAGTAGAATATAACCAGTAAATAATAAAAGTCTTTGAGTGATTATGTCAATCGTTGAATGAATAATTAAAAGAATGAATTAATCAATGAACCAGCCCATTTTCCAAGGCTTCAACCACAGACAAAATTAACTCGATCTACAGCTATTTATAAACCCTTCCTTTGTATTAAATCCAGATTTAGTGGATTGGTTATATAAATTGCCTTCAGGGCTCACTATGGTTATTTCTTAAACCCTTATTATCTGCTGAGTATTCAAACAAATGACAAGTTCTGCTCTTACAAGTACCAAAGACAACCTCATTGCTAACATCAAACCTTTCTTTTCCCTCAGTCCACACTCATCTTTCTGAAGCAAGTGACAGAATTGGAAATGCTTCCTTAAATTTGTAAATCTGTATAATAGTAGTAATTATAAAGCTTGCTTTAATTGAAGTATTCTTGATTTATAGCCTGTTTAATTTTCCTGTAGCTCAGTTTAATATTCATTTTGAAACTCCTTTCTGAATGGGGTGTAAAGATGCAATCTGGGCCAACTGAGGGTAGACTTCTGATGTTCTGATTATCTTTGAGCCTATCTCAGTTCCTATCGATCACATTGTACAATCATTTCATCTCTGGACATTACCCAAGGAGCTAGGGCAAAAGGCTTTATGTGCAGCCTGGCATGCTGATGCACACCTGTGATCACAGCACTCTGGGAGCCTGAGGCAGGAGGATTGAAAGTTCAAGGACAGCCTGGGAAACTTAGCAACTTAGTAAAACCCTTCCTCAAAATAAAAAACTAAAAGGGCTGGGGATATAGCTCAGTACAAAGGCCCTGGGTTCAATCCCCAGTGCAGCAGAAACAAAACAAAGTAAAACCAAAAAATAGGCCTTACTAGGTAATGTCACCTACCCTAGAAATTAGCTAAGAGGGGTAGAGGGCAGAGTCTTCATTGTCTAGGGTTCTTGTAAAGTCTGATTACAGCTTCCTTCACTTTTTCTTTCTCACTCATTGCTACCAAAAGAATCTTTACAGTGTTGTATAAGAAGCAGTTTTCAGTTTAGTTGGAAAAAAGATAGTTTTCCCAACCATTATATGCTCTGACATTCAAAAGACTATTTTGAAACTTAAAAACCAAAGAACTGATTCATTTTTTGCTTTCTGTTATATCATACTATAGGTATGTGTGCATATCTGATGTTATCCTTAATAAATTTCTGTGAAAAGAAAATTATTCATTATAAATGGTTCATTTGATACATAGCAATACTGCCATTTTACTAGCAATCTTTGGAAGTTCCATTTCCCTACACCATATATATATATTTAGCATTTTAAGTTGAAAATGGAATATGTGTATTGATCTATATTTCTTTGATTATGAGGGAGATTGAGCATCTCCTTACAGGTCTATGGATCGTTTGTGATTTTATTTTTATTTGTCCATTATATGAACTATTCATTTGTTCATTTTGGTTAGATCTTTATTGACTTATAAGAGCTCTGTATAAAAATATTACTAAGTTGACTTATAAATTTCAAGTATTTTTTCTGACTTATTCTTTGCCCTTTTAAAATATTTATGTTATGGAAGCTTAAAATTAGGAGATCTGATTTTGTGATAACTCCCTCCTCAGAATTTTTAGTTAAGAATTTCTTGGGCCAGGGATTTAGCTCAGTGGTTCCGGCACCTGCCTTGCAAGTGCAAGGTCCCGAGTTCGATCCCTGGTACCAAAAAAAAATATTTCTATTCCATTGCCAGGTGATGAACATTCATTTTTGTTTTACTTTATGCTTTTATTTTATATTAAAATGTTTAATCAATACACTATATTGATCTTAGAGTATGAGGTTGAAGTCTTCATTATTTTGTGTTATTTATTATTTGTTCCAGCATCATTTGTTAACAATCTTCCTCTTTTATCTATATTCCACATTTATTATATATTAAAGTTATGTATATGATAGATCTCTTTCTGGACTCTGCTATGCTCTACTATCTCATTACCAGTAGGAACTATTTTAATCATGGTAGATTCTTAATAAATTTTAATATCTGATAGAAAAATTCCATCTTTATTAATATTTGGGGAGGTTCAAAATTTTCTTGAGTAGTATATTTACTCATCCAGATAAAATTTCACATTCCAATGTTAGCATTATCATTGTTTTTATCCTCTTAACTTGAAACTCCATCTAATCCATTCTGCACCTCAATGCAACCTAACTAGTATATAGTTTCTCCAAAGTATAATAAACAATAATGGTGGTGGTATTCTAGAGTTCAAATTTGTTTCTTATAGAAGAGAACATTGAAGCTCTCTAGTTTAAGAGGTGCCCTTGTCTTTTCAGAGCGTGGAAGGAGAGCACCATGAGAAAGCTGTAGAACTACTCAAGGCTGCTAAGGACAGTGTCAAGTTGGTGGTTAGATACACCCCAAAAGTGCTGGAAGAAATGGAGGCTCGCTTTGAAAAGCTACGGACAGCCCGACGTCGACAGCAGCAGCAATTGCTCATTCAGCAGCAGCAACAGCAACAACAGCAACAAACACAACAAAACCACATGTCATAGGTGAGAAGAGCCTTGTTCTGCATAAGGGAGGTCTTAATTGTGCTGTTTTTAAAAATATGGTTTCTTATCTGAAACAAAATCACTGTATTTAATGCACAAGTTAAATCAATCAACAAAGAACAATGATCTAAAAAATGTCAACAGGATAATATCTTCTTTTGGCATGGGGGGTGTGGGGGTTCATATGTAATTCAGGCTGGCCTTGAACTCATGACCATCCTCCTGCCTCAGCTTCCCTCCCAGGTGCTGGAATTACAGGTGTACACCACCACTCTGGGACAATATCTTTATGTTTCATGCAGCTATCTTATCCACAATTGTACAATATTTTGGAAAATAATATACTTTGGAAGGAGCAGATACATTCTAGGTTGCCCTTACACAAATTGGGAAACTGCAGCTTCTATGCTCACCCAGACCTAAGTGACAAGAGTGTGAGCTGGGCTCTTGTCACCACTCACAGCTTGGCCAGTGACCTTTACATAATGCACAAACTGCACAACCTTATAGTACTGAATTTCCAAAGATCACTCTCTGAATTCTAAGATACAATTTATTAAAAAACTGCTCCACCTGAAAAAATGAAGTAGAAACCTGCCAATGCCTATAATCTGAGAGACCTTGAGGTTCTTTTAGCTACTCATTTAAAATGTGTCTAAGTTCTCCCTGCCTTCTTCTAAACGCCACTGCGTGACAAAGAATGCTAAATCGAGATTTGCTTTGCATTTTCAAGAAAATTGAAGAAGAAAACGTTAATAGTGAAAAGCACCATATTTGAAATGTCTATACCATGTGCGAGGCTTATCACACATTCTTCCTAATCTTCTGAATAATCTTTCAAGGCAAGGATCAGTAAAACCCCATGTGTTGGAGGAACAATCTGAAGCTGCAGTAGTGTCCGTGGATTTCCCATAACCACACTTAAAAGTAGCACAGAAGTATTTTTCTTCTTACTTTACCAGGTATACTCTGCCAAAATCAGATGTTATAGTTATATACACTTGCTATTCTGTGGAAAAGACAGTTCGCATCTTTAGATACTTTTATACTATGATGTCTGAAAACGTGTATTTGAGTTGAGACTCAGTTGTTTTGTTCACAAAATGATAATAGTGTGAGATGATAGTTTTACGTCATTCATATCAGATAGCTATGTGCACAACCAGAAACATTAGATATAACATGAAACTTTCAATTTTTTATGACACTGGTGAAAAAAAAAGAGACCACATAGGGGAGTTCAAACAAACAAACAAAGAGTATGAGATTTGTCCTCTGATACTCCTGGAAATTAACATCCTACCTTTCATAGCCTCTTTGTTTTATTCTATGTATCATATTTTTATTTTTACCTGAAATTATAATTCATTCTAAAAGCATATTTATTGAACAACAAATATTTAGTTTACACTGTTATGAGCCAGGCACTAGTCTGTAAGCTGAAGAAATGGCAGGAGCAAAGCAAAGTCCTTGCTGTCATGATGTCTATTGACTGATTGAAGGAGATAATTTGTAAGAAAAAAAAAGTAAATAACAAATACCTTACTGGGACCAGTTTTTTGCAGAATTAAAATAAGAGACTAGCTAGGTTGTGAAGTTAGACTGGGTTGTCACACCTCGAAGGAGATAACATTTAAATGAAACTGAATCACAAGGAGAAGCCACACACTAGGAGAAGGAAATAGCAGTGCAGTAGTGCATGAGGTATATGGTGTTTGAAGGACAAAAAAACCCTGGGTCTCTAGAGAGTAATGAGTGAGAAATGGAATATAAGTCCAACGAGATAGGTGAAGGTCCAGGTCACATAGAGCTTTGCAAATCCCTAAAGAAAATTAGGTTTATTGCAATGAAAGATAGTAAAGGTTTTTAATCCAGTTTATGTATGAAGTTCATTCTAGTTTCTGTAACAGTGGGCTATTGTTGGGTAAGAGTGGAAGCCAAGACCAACTAGAAGATTAATATAGAGCAGTCTTGGCAGCTGATACTGTGACTCAGACTAGGATGAGGTAGTTGAGATGGAGTGCTCTGAACAATCACATACAAGTCATTTGTCCATGGCCTCCTCTTCTGTAACTATTTATATTTTCAGAATCTTTTCAAAGGTCTTTTGGGTAATAATGGCAATCCACTTTTCCCATCAAATACCAGCACACTTTCTGCCAATACTATTATTTCTTCCATTTTGATAATTAGATTTAAAACAATTCTCTTAATAGATTTAAAATAATGACACTGAGTAGAATTGTTCAGAAGTGTTTTGAAACATATATTTTGCCATTAAGATGTCTGAGGTCTTACTAAGAACTTTCAATGTATGCTTATTTAATTATCTTTGGAAGTATGCAATTCAGTGAGAAATGTTTTCTGGGCCATATACTCAACTTCACTTCTCTGCTCCATTAGTCTTCATTAAATCACCTCAAAGTTTCCTATTATTTCCTTACCAAAGACTAACATTTTTAACAAAAGACATTTACAAACTGTGTTTTCTTTTGTTCTGGTTTTTTGCACAGGATATGGTAGAATTCTATTCATGTCAACATGAAATTTGTATCTGTCCCTGCCAGGAAGATATTTGCAATACACATGATCACAGAGATGCAAGTGTAGTGACCATTTCAAGCATAAGTAAAATACCACCAAGTCATATCATCCATGGATTTTTTTTTCATCCATGGATTTTATGGTGAATTCAGTCCAAGAGGCCTGCATTAGCTCTTACTCGATTTTTTAATTAATTCAATTTTTAAGGATCAAATAAGATTTGTTACACTTACTAACTCATATTACAGTTGTTTTTAAGAAGAAATTTAAAGTTTATTAGACCTACTTAAATTGGAACAGGTCTCAAATTTGATTTTTAAGTTTGACTTGTCAAGCAAAAACCTGTTAAACCAAAATACCTGCCAGATACTGTCTTATTTTTATCAGATGAAAACAATACTTTGAGTAATCAAAATCAGAAATAATATCATTTATCTGATATAACATAAATTATGAAGTAACAACCAATGGTAAGTTGGGATAAAAAATGGAAAATAGGTTAAAGGTAAGCCATATGTGGAGAATTTGTCCTTTATATCTACTTTTAAATTTCTTCAAGTAAAAATCAACTGACTTTCCCCCTGACTTCTATGTTTGAAAATCAGGAATAGACTATATTTTTCAAAATGTAAAAAAGATGACTACTGTACAATTATATGACAGAAATATAAACAGAATATAAATGTGGGGTTTTTTCATGCTGTGCCACTTATTTTGAGAAAGATTATTACATGTATAAGCATCTCAGCTTTAAAATGTGCTCTCATGTATACATTTATATGTCACTCTGATCCCAATGTATAAAAAAAGGATGACTACTACTTATTTAATATCAATATTTTAAGAAAATCAAGGCAAAAATGTCCCGATCTCCATTGCTTCAAGTAGTGTGGAGAATTCATTACATTCAAAACCAGGCTAAATAGTTACAGATATACAAAGTATCTGGCATTTGTAAGTGGCTTCACTGATTCCTCCTGCTCTTCAGAACCCTATTTTCTGTATTTTGTACACTGTGAAATTATTCTGTTTTCTATTACCTGTAGCACAGGTGTAATTCTGATGATCTGATCCAGAGAATCACTACTGAAACCACTGGCCCAGTCAATGGAAGAACCAGGTCCTTTTCATGGAAAAAACAAGAGAAAAAATAAATAGAAATAGAAAAAACAATACTAAAATTTATGTTGAACTACAAATGACCTTGAATACTTAGGCAAATTTTGAGCAAAACAACAAAGCTGGAAATGTCATACTTGACCTTAAAATCTTTTACAAAGCTATGGTAATCAAAAAAACCAAACAAACATGGAACTAGCATAAAAACAGTCACATCAACCAATGGTGCAGGATAGAAAACTCAAAAATTAACACTCATTTAGAGTCAATTAATTTTCAGCTAGAGTGCAAAGAACACACAATCAAGAAGAATGAGTATCCTCAGTCAGCACTATGAGGGAAAACAGGGTAGCCACAAGCTGAGGAAAGAAATTGGACCCTGTCTCACACCATATACAAAAATCAACTCAAAATGGCTTTAAAATTTAAACATGAAACTACTAGAAGAAAACATAAGATAGATACACTTCAACATAGGTCTAGGCAGAGGTTTCTTAGATAAATCCTCAGAAGCACAGAGACCACATGTAAAAATGAACAAATGGGGTTGTATCAAACTAAAAAGCATCTACATGGCAAAGGAAATATGGAATGAAAGGACATGGATGCAAAGAAAATATTTGCAAGTCATACATCTGATGAGAGCTAATGTCCAAAACATATAAGGAACTCAAACAATTCAGTAGCCCAAAACAACTAACCCAGTGAAAAACTGGCCAAAGACCTAAACAGACATTTTTCAAAACAAGACAAATATCCAACAGATGCAAGAAAAAATTCTTATCATCAGTAATTATTGGGGAAATGGAAATTAAAACCACATTGAGGTCTATCAGTTCATACCTGGTAGAAGGTCTACCATTAAAGACAAAAGATAGCAAGTGTTGGAAAGATGTAAAAAGAATACTTGTGCACTGTTGGAAATGTTAACAATACAGCCATTATGGAAAATAGTATGGAGGTTCCTCAGAACATTGTAAAGTCAACCCTACTTCCAGGTATTGAAAACAATATTCCAAATAAATACATGCATTTCCATAAACACTGAAGCATTATTTAGATACATCCTTACATAGCTGAGATATGGACACAACCTAGGTGTCTGTATCAGTCAGTGTTTACTAGAGAATCAGATATAACACAAGATATACATACATGAATTTATAAGATTGGCTTATAATGGCCACCCACAGAGTCAGATGTCTGTCTGACTGCACACTGGAGACTGAAGGATTTAAAGGTTTGGAGCTCACTAAAGTGTCCCATATGAGTTGGTATAAGGAGGCTGATTGGTCTGTGGTGTAGGGCTGAAGAGTGCATGGGAAGCTGAAGAGCCAGGAGAGGGAACAAAGGAGATGTTGAAGGTGAAGACTGGAGCTCCTCCAAAGAAACAGAACCAGATCCATCCTTCTTCATTTCCCCTTTATACAATCCAGCTGACAAGCTACCCTAGGGTGAGTCTTCCACACTCTAGGGTGTGGAATTGCTGAGCCAATTTAGTTGGGCTTCTCTTTCTCAAATTGACAAACTCAACCATCACAGTGTCTATCATCAGATGAGTGAGTAAAGAACACATATAGTATTTATAGTCAATAGAGTATTGTTTAGCTTTAAAAGGGGGAAATTCTGTCTTTTGCAAGAAAATGGATGAACCCAGAGGACAGAATGCTAAGTAAAATAAGGCAGGCACAGAAAGAAAAATGTCTCATGATCTCATTTATATGAGGAATCTAAACAAGTTGAACTCAGAAGTAGATGGTAGAGGCAGGAAAGGTGGTACATGCCTGTAATCCCAGAACTGGGGAGGGAGAGGCAGAAGGATTATCAGATTACCATGAATTGAAGGCCAGCCTGGGCTATATAGTGAGCTCGAGGCCAGTGTGAACTACACCAAGAGACCTTGTCTCAAAAAACCAAACTAAACAAAGAAGTAGAGGGTAGAGTAGTGCTTACCAGAGGCTGGAGAAGGAGTGGATAATAAACACTCATGAAAGCATATAAAGGTTCACTTAGACAAGAGCAATTAATTTAGTGATCTACTGCACAGAATGGTTACTATGTGGTTATGCTTTGTATATTTCAAAGCAGCTAAAAAGTAAATTTTCAATGTTCTCACCACGCAAAAGAAATGTAAGTATGTGAGGTGATGGATTTGTTAGTCTGATTTAATCATCCCACAGTATAAACATCACAGATGCCCCATAAATACATGTAATTACTGTCAATTAAAAATAAAAATTTCAAAAATTATTACTTAAAATTCTAAATAATAAAAGTACCACTTTGTATCACTTGAGTTGAGGAGACTAGGGGAAAATTCATTTTCTTGCCTTTTCCTACTTCTAAAGACTGACCAAATTTTTTGCCTTATTGTCCTTTCCACCAGTGGAATAAAACATTGAGATAGCAAGGGAAAGACAGAGAGAGAGAACTTGTTTTATATAACCTCATGCTCATATACTGACTAAAAACTTGATTATTAAAATTGAACAATATAAGCCATATGGCTTATGCTAGTAAATGTAGATCTACATTTGAAATAACTGTAGTGTTTTGTACATAGTTATACAATAGTTTAATCAGTTTCTTATGGGTGGGCATTAAGATCATTAAATTTCTTGTACCTTATTGAATTTAATTGTTAATATTTTGTTGAGAATTCTTATTATCTTTGTTCATGGAAAATATTGGTCTGTGAATTTCTTTATTTTCTTGTATTATCTCATTGTGTTATTAGGGTAACTCTGGACATACAGAATGAATTTGGAAATATTTTCTCTGCTTTTATCTTCATAAAAAGATAGTAGAGAATTTTTATAATTTCTTCCTTAAATGTTTAGTAGAATTTTTCAGTGAATCTTGTCTAGGCTGGTGCTTCCTGTTTTGGAAGTTTACTAATTTTTTATTCAATTTCTTTTATAAAGATAGACCTACTGAGATTATCTATTTCTTTTTGCATGAAGTTTTTTCTTCTTGCAGGCTGTTTTCAAAGAATTAGTCCATTTCATCTAGTTTATCAAAATTTTAAATATAGAGTCATACATAACATTCTTTTATTATCCTTTTAATGTCCGTTGGAGTTGAGTGATGTCCCCTCTTTCATTTCTGATATTAATAATTAGTATCCTTTTTCTTCTTGTGTGCTAGACTTGCTAGAAGCTTATTAATTTTATTGATCCTTTCAAATAACCAAGTGTTGGTTTCACTGATTTTCTGAATTAATTTCTTATTTTCAATGTCATTCATTTCTGCTCCACTAATTTCTATTATTTCTTTTCTTCTGCTTACTTTGTATTTATTTTTTTTCCTAGTTTCCTAAAATGGAAACTTAGATTATTATTCTTAAATTTTTCTTTTCTAACATACACATTCATCATTATAAATTTCCCTCTAAGCACCACTTTTACTGGATCTCACATATTTTTGTGTAGTTAAAAGTATTTTTTAATTTGGTTTCAGATTTTTTTTTTGACCCGTTCTCCTTATTCTTTTCATTACAATAGACCTGACTGGATCATTCCCAATAATCTTTCTATTTTAACTTCAACGGATTAGCAGCCATGGTTTCATCTTCAAACTTAATTTTCCTTTGACACATAATCTAACATATTTACAAAGTGTGGCTATTAGGACATGGGTGCATTTAAGGTATAAGGAGGCACTATTCTGCCTACCACAATGGCTCATGTAAGAGCTAGCCGAGTGATTTGACCCAAATAACTCACACAAGGATGGAAAAAAGGCTTTTGTTTAATGAATGAATTGTTAATCCCTTAAATTATAAATCACAGTTCTGGGAGAAATCAGGAGCACACTCAGTGCAGATGGTTCCTCCCAGAAGGTATTTCAGTGGCCCATATTTTGGACGCTCAGGGTCCTCTCAGCTGCTGCTGTATCTCTTAGGCCTACTGCACCTTGGGACAGATAAGAGCTCCAAGACTCTGAGTCTCATTCCCTTGGGAAATGTGACTTCATGATAATAATTTTAATTAATGAAAAAATCAATATGTAGACATCTGTCACTTATTGGTGTCTGTCACTTTTAGGATGTTATTTCATCTAAGACTAAGTAAAATAGTTTGTTGTGAAGATTAATGAGAAAAAAAATAATGTGTAAGACCCTTGGCAAAATATGAGGCAATTAAGAAACTATGCACTAAGTTCAGCTATTTAATTTTAATTTTAATGTTTCAGTATATTTTGCAGTACACGACGATTACATCCATTTTGAGGAATTGGTACATGTGTATGACACATCTTAATTCTCTCTTGTCATTTCCTTCCCCTCCCTCTCCTCTCCCTCCATCTCTTGGTCACCTTGCCTTTTGCAAAAGAACAAAAAGGTTTTGTTAGTAATAGCAGTAATAATAGAAGTAGCAGTGTAATGGTGAAAATGTTAATGGCTCACAAAGTTTTATACAATAGCCTGTAAGATGACTCCTGAAGAGGAGCACAGTGGCCTAGCTCATGGATTTCAGTCTACTTTGTAAGATGTAGTGGGGTTTCTAGCCTGTCTCTAGAAGATATGGCAGCTGGAGTGTTGATGCAGACAGAACAATTTTTGTTAAAACCTATTTTGTATGTGATTTTTGGCATTCACTGAAATAAAACAGTACTAGGTGCCCTGAGAGTTGTAATATAAATGTTATTTATGTTTTGCCTTCATGAAGAGAAGTAGAATCATCTGGAAATGGTGAGGAGAAATGTTCTACATTTGAAATGTTTCCAAACTGTTTTTTATTTCATTTTGGGGAATATCTGTGGCTTTCCTAGCTTTGTTTGATAATTACTTCCTTTATAAACATGAAATGATTTTTTTTATATGTGGAAGATTATGCATGAATGATAGTACCCAAAATAAACTTTGCTGTTCGCACAAAGCACATGCTTTTTTGATATTTTTAGCATATTGTACTTGATAAATGAATACTAATTGCTGACTTCACTGTTCTTCCCTTTTTCAGGCCCTTGAGGGAAAGCGACTTGATCAAACATCTGATAGTCACAAATTTGAAAACGTGCTTCAGAATCCCAGCACATAGTAAAAGACAATACTAATAATTATACCTGTCAAGAAGCTGTGAACACATGGTGTATAAATTCTTTACCAAGGCAACTCGACACCTCCTTTCTCTGGTCCCGTACCCCCCTGCTCATGCGCTCTTTACACACACCGACTTTCCATCCACTGCAGTGGGAATTTCCAGTGTGGAAAGGGAGAGACTTTCCAGTCCACAGCCTGAAACAGGATAAGAAGAAAAGTCTGACTTTTGAATAAATCACCGCCGGGGTCAGGATTAGGTCAATCTTTGGTGTCTGGATTTTCCAGAGAATAACAACCCTCTCCTTGTGCTGTAGTTCAAACTGCATCAGTTCAAGGTTGCTGCTCCTATACATTGCCCCTCCTCTAACCTGTTCCACAACCCCCATTGCTGAGTTATCTGAATTGGAATTCCAATTAACTGAAAATTCAGCATCTAATCTCCTTTTGAAAATGGCAATTTACTATTATGTACTCTTTTCAGGCTCTAGGAATTGGGTTCTTATTTTCTGTTCTCATGAATTTTAATGCATTAACTGAATGGTAAATTTTCAGCTCAACTTTTAGTTTATTAGAAGCAAGAGTAGGAACCTAGTACTGTACTTTTTAATTTAAATATTGCTTGCATCTATTATTATACAGCCTAACAGAATATAATGTATATTTATTCCACAAAATATATATTATCAGAGTACATTTGTGATAACTTAGAGTCTTTCCTTACCAAGAATTATGGCTCTGGTAAGAGAATACTAGCAAAGGACCTACCTTCATGAACTGATCATATATATACATACATATATATGTGTGTGTATGTATGTGTATATAATCTCAATTTTTCTTAAGTTTTATATTTTTTGATTGATACACTCTGGAGAAATCTAAACTTCTGTATACATTGGTATTCTGTCATAGATGTCTATTTGACATTTGAAAGCTTTGGTCTTAACAGCTCTCTCTCTCTCTATATATATGTTTATGTATGTATATATAATTTCTTTCAAAAATAGACATATGTAAGCCAGTGATATCAATTTTGTGACTGACAAATGCTTTCCTCTAGAAGGAAAAGATACTTCATTTCACATATTCCTGTAGGTAAATGGAGAAGGAAATATCTTTGGAAAGATCTATTAGAGTCACGTATGCAAATCATAATTTTTTACCTACAGTAAATCTAGGCACTTAATCTGGTTTTAATTTATGGAATTACTAGGAAGTAATAATAAGGGGGCACTTGAACAACTTAAGCACAAAAATGTACCTAAGAGAAGAATAATTGCCCAGCTGAAATTATCTAGATAGATCATTAAGCAGAGGCACATATTTCAATATTCTCTTTTCTCAGATACAAACATTGATTTCCCAATGTAGAATAATTTTAATACTTCAGATAGTCTCCCCCTAAATAGAAATTTATGAAACCAAGTTTAGAGACCATCTTTTTGAAAATATAACAAGACCAACAGAATTACTCAGCACATTTTATTTTACCGTTATGGTGTTATTGTCAATACCCAGTTTTCACTCTTCATAGTGCATCACTTACCAGGCAACAAACAGCAAGGAGACTGGGGAGTATGACAGTGTCTTGCTGTGATAAGAGGTTTCCAGCCTCGAGAACATAATCATATTTTACTAGAGAGAGGTGGGGATATGGGTGGGGCAGTGAGGACCCTGAATGTTATGTAAAATAAGTTTACAAAAAAGACAAGCATGACATAGGGCATAAATGGAGACAATATGAGTGTTATGCAGTTTGAAAGATAGTTCTCATTTTTATAAGAAAAATTTAATAAAACATATATTTTAGTTATCGTTTATCAAAGAAGTATTAGAGGTATTCAAGCAGTACCACAAGATTCTCATAAAAGGAAATCATAGCACCCTTAAAATAAGATAATAGTTCTCTCAACACATTTCAATACATTGTATTAATTTGGAGCTTAAGGTAAGTATGTTATTGTTTAGCTGTTAAATGTTCAGATAATATGAACTTTTATAGTTTCACATCAATATCATCATGACATTACAGAAGCAACTATCAAATGAGCAGATCCCTTAAATTTCAGTTTTCTAGAAGTTTTGTATTTTTATGCTTCTTTTGCATAATGTTCAGTGCTGATAAATGTCTGCCAGGTTGTTTGTCAAACCAAAGGACCAATCCATCATATCTATGGAATCTAAGATTACAGTATATGTCACATTGGTCTTACAAACAAAGACTAAAACTGAATTTGTTAAAATGTAAACCTTCCCCTGAATTTTTAATGAAAAGTAATCATCCCTAGACTTACAGAGGCCATTTGTGGTTCTCTTAGTTTCACGGAAATCAAAGGGAATGAAAAAAATTACTATAATCTGTACTCGAGCTCTTTATTACTAATGATCACATTACAGCCACTAACATACCCTAAGTCATACTCTTTCTTAAAAAAGACTACTCTCCTTTGAAGCTCAATCCTCAATATAATAAACAAATTAGGTATTAAAAATTAGAGGGAAGATTTGTTGTGACTTCTCAAGGATCCTGGTGAATTTTAGTTCCTTCCCTTGATCAAGCTGGTGACCAGTGGAACAGATTTGTTTAAACCTTTCTCTGCTATGATTTTAAAAGCAGATACACAAACCATAGTTCTGTAAAACAGTTCCCGAATCTTTTCATTGTTGCATTTACATTTTGATTCTGTTGCCATATGGACTAGAACATCCACAGGGAGATAATGAGTTTAAATTGCAATTGACTTTGGAAAGAATAACAGACTTTTGTGCTTCCTCAATCATGTAATCAATCGGGAATTCTCTAGTTATATGAACTACCCCTATCTTTTAAGACAATGCTAAAATCTAAATGCAAAATCTAACATTCGGGGGCCTTTTAAGGATTTGAAGCTTCTGTGAACTTTGCTAGAGAAGGATTATACCAATTTACAAATGCAGTTTTCAACTGTAATCTTATCTCATTTCAGTTTATTCAGCTGTACATATAGCACTCGAAGACATAGGATATTTTGTCTACATTACTTTAAACATCTGTAGATGTTTAACATTTGTGGATGTGTGAATAATGCCTGAATTTCTCATCTTTCAGATAGCTGTCCTTACACATAGGCTTTAAGTAAGACCAACATTAGACAACATTGTAAAGTAGCGATCAACATTCTGAAGATTCAAAGAGGCCAGTACAGAGTAAGGTATTCCAAAACAGGAGATGGCCCTACTGCTCTTGTCCCTCTCTAGACCACAAGCTCTATGAGACAAAAGGGGCTGTGACCACCATGTTGATTACTTGGCACAATATAGATACTCAAGGAATATTTGTTAAATGAATGATTAAAGAGGTGGATAAAGAAATGAGTACATTTGCCTTCTGATAATTTCATTACCTTCTTAGTGTATCAATTGGCACTATAATTTCTAAATATCATTAGAATAAGAATTGACTCTTCATACTTTTTAGATATGTGAATTTGGAATCAAATTACTTCAAAGGCTTTAAGGGCATTTAAATAAGGAACAGTGTTCATGAATTCAGATTTTGATGATGAATAAAATTAAACCTATTTCTTTATGAAAGCACTTTGAATTATTTGGCAGGGATTATCCAAAAAGGAAACTCCATTTCTAAATTTTATAAAACATTATGTTTAGATTTTAAAAAGGAAGAAGAAAAAGAAAGAAGAGTCCCATCATCCAGCATTATGATTTGTGTCCGATTAAATATTTATTAACAACGTTTCTCTAAAAAATTCTGAGTCATTGTAGTCACCATTCCTAAACTTTCTTCTTTTAAGGATTACTCTTTTCGTATTTGATTCTTAGAATTTACCTGAGCTAAAAAAAATCCACATATTCATTCAACAAATATTTCTTGTGTACCTGATACATGTTAGGTTCTGGAAATGCAGTGAGAAAGAAGAGTGACATAGTGCTATCATGGAGCTTATCATGAGAGAACTCCACTCTGAACTCTAGCCATAGCTAGTTTACTGTCCACTGAGTCCCTGCTAGAAGAGAAAAATTCTTCACCCCATGGAAATTATGAAAAACTCCTTTTTCTAAACATACCACTCAAAACTGATGCTTATTTTATCCATAAAGCACAATTATAATCCAATGAGGTTGGTATATAATAATTTGTTCATGACATGTATCTAGCTTTTACTATGTTGTAGCTACTATGCTCAGTGTTTTCATGGACGATCTCATCAAATCTCATCTAAAACCCTATGCAGTAGGTTCCATTCTACACACAAGAAAACTGAAACACAGCTATGTTATGTGACTTGTCCAAGGTCACACTGCTAGCAGGTGGAAATGCAGTCTGACATGAGAGCTCATATGCATAATTGTTGTCTCTGGCTTTGGAGGACAGTACTCCATGAGACTGAATAAGTCATTAAAATAAATGAGTTATTGTACATAAAAATACTTTGAAATTATAAAGTAGCATGCAAATGATATTAGAAAACTATTACTCGTATCACATCAGTGACAAAAACAGAACTCAATCTTATTTTACAGCTTATTCATGAAGAATACTTAAGTGAGGAACATGGGAAAAAGGAAAGATCCAGAAAATTTCTGACATGTAGTAAATATTTCAGTGATTTTTCAGAATGATTTATTGTTAGTCACTGTGTCTATTTGGTGCTACAAAAACAAAGAAACAAAATCCCTGCTCTAAGGGCTTATAATAAATACACAGTGTGGAGATGAACCAAGGCTGTTTCACACTTCCGTGGAAGTACTGGGCAGTTTGTTGTACCATTTTTTCATCATTGCATGTACATCATGTCTTTCCAGTTGTTTTCATTATTTTTCTGAAAGAGCTACAAAATTGTGCAGTGGTTCAACCTGACCAAAGTGGTATTATGCTGCTGGGAAGTAAAAGTATTAGACACCAGATTGGAAATATTGTTTTTATTATCAATATACAGAGGAATTTTTAGATGCTGTAGCCCCTATCTGGATGCTAAGTTTCTTGTGTTTCTCCATTCCAGACCACACAGTGAGATCATTCTCTCTATGGGAAGGTTCTGAAAAAGAAAAAAAGAAATTCTTGTCTACTTTCCACTTTCACATTTGAAACACTTCTGTGACCACACTGTGGGGAGAGGGAGAAATTGTTAAAGTGGTTACCAAAGAGGAATCTTATAAATCTTAGAATTCAGTTCTGGCGTTACCTGCCTCATGTCTTCAGTTTTTCCCATAAATTGCTGCTAGATATCTTCCTCTGAAGTTATCCTTTTGCTCAGAATCCTCCAAAGGGTTCCACATGCCAAAAAACAAACAAGCAAGAAAAACCCTACAAATTTTCAGATTCCTGGTTATTGCTGTGTTAGTTATGATGTCAGAGAGAGAGAATGTTCTAGTGCTCTGCTATCCCCAAGTGTGAATAATTACAGAACATGAAATGGGACAGAATTGAAATCCGGTACATGGACTGTGAAGTCAAAGTTCCATGACTCTGAAAAAAATCACAGTTTTTTCTTTAACATGAACTCAAATGCAAAGATAAATTTAGTAGTGCTCTATGGTGAAGACTATATCAGATGGTGACCCACGAACTCTATAGTATTTGCTTGGAAAGTAGTGTGTGTGTGTGTGTGTGTGTGTGTGTGTGTGTGTGTGTGAGAGAGAGAGAGGGAGAAGACAGTATGTAGAAATGGGCTAACACAGTGACATTAAGGAGTGGTGTGGCATGAAGTTTTTCTCTACCTTATGACATTGTTTTGCTGCCTTACTTTACCTTACAGACCATTGTCCACCACTATTCCTGAAACCTGTCCCAAACTTTCCTTCCTCCAACTTTTTTTTTTT